>JXCR01058645.1:415337-456461 GCA_002079205.1 Phalaenopsis hybrid cultivar
TATGGTAGATTTAAAGAAATATTTTTGTAATGAAATTTAATTTTGTAACTTAAGATATTTAGTATAAGAGAATAAGATTATAGTTGACTATTTAAAGTAATGAAAACTATATTTTGAAGTATTAAGAATCTGGAAATTCATTTGAGAAGAAAAGATTGGGGCTCAATGATGTAAGAACTATGAAATATTTATAAGGTAAAGAAATGCTTTGAGTTTCAAATTTAGTGAAAGAAAAGTGAAGTTCAAAATCATTAAAGGCTATCCTGATATAGTAATCCTCACTTGAAAAAGGAAAAATAAAGGATTGAAAACAATCCCTGAAAAGAAAAGAAAAATATATAGGATTGAAAGCAATCCAATGAAAAGGAGAAAAGAAAGAAAAAAATTATGGAAGTGAGGAGAAGCTTGAGGATATGCCTAATCAAAAAGGCTTCACTGGGACCCATCTAAAGGGAAAACTTAAATATATTTGAACTTATATTTAAGGAATTAGATCTTTTACTAGTGGAGTTCTCATGAAGTTCCTATCTTTCGAATATTCTAATTGACTTAATATTACAACATATAGTCATTCTTGAAATAAATAGAAAACTAGAACTCTTAAACTTGCTGACTATATAATCTTGTGGCTACAGATTTATATCAATTACTTAAATTTTTTTAAAAATCTCACTATGATATTTATTTAAATCAGACTTATAGAAATTTTGAATTAAAATTTTACTACATTAGATCATAACCTTTATATAGTACTAAAATTACTGAGAATAAGTAATAGTTAAGTTTGGGGGATTTTGACTAGAGGAAAATATGTTGAGATTTTCATACTTATTTTATACTATTTTTTATGATATTACACTTTAAAGAAAGGTATTTTTGATGTTTTGTTGCAGGAATGATGAATTTGGGTCATTGGAGCAAAAAGATGAAAAAATAAAAGCAAATTTGGAGAGAAAAGGTCCAAAATGTGGAGATTTGAACTAAGCCGCCGACGGCGAGTTTTTCCCAAGACTATAAGACAAAATTCTCCATAATCCCTTTTAATCTAATCGACGGTTATGCCTACTCAAGCTTTGGATAAGGCCAAATTTTAAAGGGATGCTTAGGCAACTCTTGGGAAAGCTCATCCACAACTTTAAGAGAACATTTTGGCCGAAAATTAAGGAGTGCTAGAGGCCTTCGAGGTTACCATTAGTGTATAGAATTTCCAATAGAGTGTAAAAATTGTGAGGAATTCTTCGAGAAATTGTAAGAGTTGAGGGAAAGTGAGAGATTTCTTCCTCCTTGCTACTTCGAAGAGGAATTTTGTGTGCTATAAAGAAAAGAAAAGATTCAGAGGAACTTCGAGGAGTGTTCTTGGGGAGAAATTATAGATAAGTTATTTACTTGTTGTAGTTTGTATGACTCTGATTTTATATATGAATTCCGAGTTTTGTTGTGTTTTCCCCATGGGTTATGAGTAGTTTTCTCTATCTTTCTCCTTGTCTCGAGATTTGTGAAATGGTGAATTGAATTGGTGAAGCCATGAAATTGTTTAAAAAATTATTATGATCTTTTCACTTAGATCTTAATTTAATTTCAATTTGGCCAATTGATTTGTTAAAATATGTTGAGTTTTACAACTAAAGTGAAGATTACATCCAAGATTCAGGGAGGTCAAAGCCCTTAGAAGTTGGGTGCAAATAAATAGGGAAATAATATTATCGGGCGTAGAATTGGAGATTTTAGAGTGACAAACTAAAATCCCCAATTTGGTCCTATCGTTTGGGTGCTGAAGTGTAGATTATAGCCCTCAGGTGAGGGGAATGTAGGAACTCTGAAGTGAGAGCTGGTATCCTCCTAGCCTGGCCGCAGATTCAGTAAAAAAGCGTAGGAATGGTCAATGTTCTTTATGCCTGGATCAAAGGGTAAAGAATAGGTATGCTCCTATTTGGCACAATATAAATTGAACTAATTCATTTTATCCATTCACTATAATTTCTTGACAAGGAGAAGGATGCTTTCTTATATATTGAATATCACAATTAAACCTTACTTAATATCACTAGTTATTTATTAGTTATTAAAATTATCTATTTATTTCAATTTCCTATTAGTGACAGATAAGTAATGTGAAAGTCGTTATTGTGATTAAAGTATTATTTTTCTAAAGTCTTAGTCTGTAATTCTAAACTACTCTCTATGGGATCGATATCTAGGACTCCATTAGAGCCCTATATTACTTGAGTGATATGTATACTTGCGTTGATAAGTGTGACTTTACAATTATTGAATATGTAATATGTCCATATTTATCTTATATTTTATTGCATATATAAAGTCGCTGTCAGCCACCAGGAAGGATCGTTTTTCTTTACCTTTTTTGGACAAAATGTTGGATAGCCTGGCTAGGCACATATATTTTTAATTTCTAGATGGATGCATCAGTTATCATCAAATACATATAGCTGCGGAGGATTAGGAGAAAATAACATTTACTAGTCCTTATGAAACTTTTGTTTTTCGATGAATTCCCATTGGAATATGTAATGTTCCTATAATCTTTCAAAGATATATGATACTAGTTTTTAGTGATTTAAATGAAAAAGGGGTTGAAGTCTGTATGGATGATTTTCTTGTGTTTGGAACTTCATTTTAAATATGTCTAAATCATTTAGAGAAAGTTCTTGAACGATGTGAAAAGATTAATCTCGTATTGAATTGAGCAAAATGTCAATTTATGGTTACAGAAGGGATTATGCTTGGGCATAAAATTTCAGAAAATGGCATGGAAGTAGATCCTGCAAAAATTCAGGTTATATCAAACTTACCTCCACCTACTAATGTAAGGGGTTAGAAATTTTTTAGGACAAGTTGGATTTTACAGGCAATATATTAAAGACTTTTCAAAAATTACTACACCTTTATGCCAACCTCTGAAAAAAAATATAAAATTTGATTTCAACCAAGATTGTCTTAAATCCTTTGAAACTTTAAAAGAAAAATTCATCACTACTCCTATAATTATTTCACCTTATTGGGAGAAACCTTTTGAGTTAATGTGTGATGTTATTGATTATAAAATTGGAGTTGTATTAGAGCAGAGATATGATAAAAGTTTTAAAGTTATATACTATGCTAATAGACTTTTAGGTGATGCTCAGATTAACTACACCACTACTAAAAGAGAGTTATTAGCCATTGTGTATGCTTTTTATAATTTTAGGTTATATCTGATTAGAGCTAAATGTGTTTTGCATACTGACCATTCAGCTATTAAATATTTGATGCAAAAGAAGGATGTGAAACCAAGACTCATTAGATATGTACTTCTGATGCAAGAGTTTGATCATGTAATAGTTAATAGAAAAGGGATTGACAATCAAATTGCTTATCATTTATCTAGGCTAGAACAAGAAGAAATACTTGACATGGAAGAAGAAATTAATGAAATTTTTCTTAATGAACAACTTTATACTATCAAAGGATGGGAAATACCTTGGTATGTTGATATTGTAAATTATATTATTTGTGGTATTTTACCATATGGATTAACAAAACAAGAAGAAAAGAAATTCATTCATGATGCAAAGTTTTATTTTTGGGATGGCCCATATTTATATAAATAATGCAAAGATTTTGTAATGAGACAATGTGTGCCTTACAAAGAAATTCAAGAAATTATTCAAAAATGTCATAATTCATAATTTGGAGGAGATTTTGGGAAAGATAGGATTGTTCATAAAATTTTACAATCTGGATTTTATTGACCTACTCTATTTTGAGATGTTAATATATATATATATATATATATATATATANTTACAATTACTGAATATTTATTTTGTCCATATTTATCGAATCTATAACTATTATTAAGGATTTGGTATAGTTGCTGAGGAAGTATATCTTTTAGCAGCAGTATTAAAAACTTATATTTTTAAGCATATATAAAGTCGCGGTCAAGTTTTTGGCACCATTGTCGGGGAGTGAGTAACAAAAATCACAATTAGAGTAATAGACAAATTAAGATTATTAGAAAATTTTTACTTGAAGATCAACTTATTTTTATATTTATTTAATTATTTTACTGTGTGCTGATTTCAAATTGTATGCGTAAATTTGGACCTGAAAATCTTACCCGCGATTCAGAATTAACACTGTTAGAAAGTTTAGAAGATTGAGAAGAGAACCTAGAAATTCTGATACAATTGAGAACAATATGAACAATCAAGGAATAGAGAATGAACACAAACCTAGACCCCTACGAGATTATGCAAATCCTACAGCAGATGAAATTCACATATCTATCCAAAATCCTGATGTAGCTGCTAATTCATTTGAGCTTAAACTTGCTATTATCCAAATCGGAGGTACACCAAATGAAGATCCTAACTCTATTATCCAAATGGTACAAAACAATCAATTTGGAGGTACACCAAATGAAGATCCGAACTTATAGCAAATGATGCTATTAGACTTAGACTTTTTCCTTTTTCACTGAGGGATAAGGCTAAGCTGTGGTTAAATTCATTAGCACCAGGATCTATTAAAACTTGGGGAGAACTTTCATAGAAATTTATGGTTAAATTCATTAGCACCTAGATCTATTAGAACTTGGGGAGAACTTTCACAGAAATTTCTTCTTCCATCCAAAACTGCTAAACTTAAAAATGACATAACATCATTCTGTCAAATTGATGGAGAGATCCATCTAAAACTGCTAAACTTAGAAATGACAAAACATCGTTCTGTCAGATTGATGGAGAGTCATTATATGAAGCTTGGGAGAGATTTAAAGAACTTCTTAGGAAATGCCCTCATTATTCGTTACCAAATTGGTTGATAATTCAAACTTTTTATAATGGATTAGTGGGATCTCTTTTTCGATTATAGATGTTGCGGTTGGTGGTTCGTTAATGTCAAAACCTTTTGATGAGGCTTATTCATTAATAGAANCAATTTTTCTTTTTTCACTTAGGGATAAGGCTAAGATGTGGTTAAATTCGTCAGCACCTGGATTTATTGGAACTTGGGGAGAACTTTCACAGAAATTTCTATCTAAATATTTTTCTCCATCCAAAACTGCTTTTAGAAATGACATAACATCCTTTGTTCAGATTAATGGAGAGTCAATATATGAAGCTTTGGAGAGATTTAAAGATCTTTTTAGAAAGTGCCCTCATCATTCGTTACCAGATTGATTGATAATTCAAACTTTTTATAATGGACTAGTGGGATCACTTAGATCGATTATAGATGTTGCGGCTGGTGGTTCTTTAATGTCAAAACCTTTTGATGAGGNGAATAACAATTCTTCTATGAATCAACAATGGGCAAACAACCTAGTGAATCCATTAAGAAATTCATCCAACCAAGGAAATGTTAACTATATACCTTCTTATCCCCTAAGATTTAACAGTAACACTAAAATTAAGCAGAAGAAATTGTCTATGGAAGAGCT
Source organism: Phalaenopsis hybrid cultivar (assembly GCA_002079205.1). Classification (NCBI taxonomy): domain Eukaryota; kingdom Viridiplantae; phylum Streptophyta; class Magnoliopsida; order Asparagales; family Orchidaceae; genus Phalaenopsis; species Phalaenopsis hybrid cultivar. Next base: position 420,781 of record JXCR01058645.1, read on the forward strand.
GATATTAAATATGGGTCAACAATTGCAGAATCAAGGAAATCAATTGCAAATTCATGAAAATCAATTACAAAATCAAGGAACTACTATTAAGAATATTGAAAATCAATTAGGGCATATCGTTACTTAGTAACCGAACAATAGGAACTTTTTCGAGTACTGTGGAACCAAATCCTACAGATCAAGGAAAAGACTTAGTAACCAAACATTAGGAACTTTTCCTAGTACTGTGGAACCAAATCCAAAAGATCAAGGATTTAGTAACCGAACATTAGGCACTTTTCCTAGTATTGTGGAACCAAATCCTAAAGATCAAGGGAAAAACAAATTAAGGCGATACAATTATGAAGTGGAAAAGAATTGGAGATAAGAATTCAAAATGAAACAGAAACTGAAAAAGAAAAGGATCATGAGTACCCAGATTTAGAGTATCCATTTAAACCAATGAAAATTACTGTGGAGAAACCTCCACCACCGTTTCCTCAAAGATTGAAGCAACATAAAAAAATAAATAATTCTCCAAGTTTTTAGAAATTCTTAAGAAGTTAACGGTAAATATTCCCTTCGTAGAAGCTCAATTTTCTAAATTCTTAGAAATTCTTAAAAAATTAATGGTAAATATTTCCTTCGTAGAAGCTTTAGAGAAAATGCCCAATTATGTGAAATTTATGAAAGATATTTTGAACTTTCACCGATAATGAAATTGTTGCATTTAGCGAAGAGTGTAGTGCAATTATTCAAAAAAAGCTTCTTGAAAAATTAAAATATCCTGGCAGTTTAACTATACCATGTGCTATTGGTGAAAAATTTTATAGTAGAGCCTTATGTGATTTAGGAGCCAGCATTAATCTTATGTCTCTATCAATTTTTAGGAGATTAGGATTAGGAGAAATCTCACCTACTTTTGTAACTCTACAGTTAGCGGATCGTTCAGTTACATATCCTAAGGGAGTTATTAAGTGGATAAATTTATCTTTCCTGTAGATTTCATTATTTTAGATATGGAAGAAGATAAAGAAATACCTATCATTTTAGGGAGACCATTTGCTGGAAAAGCTATGTTAGATGTTCAAAAAGGAGAATTAACTATGAGAGTTAATGATCAAGAAGTGACTTTTAACATTTGAAATCTATGAAATACTCTGCTATTGAAAGAGATAATGAATGTTTTCGCATGGAAATTAGTGAACATCCGAAATCTACGAAATATAATTAACTATGAGAGTTAATGATCAAGAAGTGACTTTTAACATTGCGAAATCTATGAAATACAGAGATTTAACTATGAGAGTTAATGATCAAGAAGTGACTTTTAACATTGCAAAATCTATGAAATACCCAACAGTTGAAAGAGATAATGAATGTTTTCGTATGGAAATTAGTGAACATTTATTCAAAGAACATTTTGAAGAGAAAGAACAATTTGAAGAGAGTGATGAAGTTATTCTGGACGAATTATGTTAGAAAGATTTGAGATTCTGGATATTACGGAAAATGCTGATAAGAATCTATTTCCATTAATCATAAAACCACTTGAACTTGAGTTGAAAGTATTGCCTAGCCACTTGAAGTATGTGTTTTGGGAGACTCATCTACATTGCCAGTTATTATATCTTCAGAATTAAATGATTTGTAAGAGCAAAGACTGTTAGATACATTGAAAAGATATAAGGGAATTAAATGATCTGCAAGAGCAAAGACTGTTAGATACATTGAAAAGATATAAGAAAGCTTCTGAATTAAATGATCTGCAAGAGCAAAGACTGTTAGATACATTGAAAAGATATAAGAAAGCTTTCATAATTAAATGATCTGCAAGAGCAAAGACTGTTAGATACATTAAAAAGATATAAGAAAGCTTTTTGTTGGACCTTAGCTGATATTAAGGGAATCAATCCTTCAATCTGTATGCACAAAATTATATTATATGAACAATATAAACCAAAAGTTGATCCACAAAGGAGATTAAATCCAATGATGAAAGAAGTAGTTAAGAAGGAAAGTTTGAAATGGTTAGACACTGGAATTATATATCCTATTTCAAATAGTGCATGGGTAAGTCCAATTCATTGTGTTCCTAAGAAAGGAGGAGTGACTATTGAGACAAAAGAAGATAATGAATTAATACCTACCAGACAAGTTATCGGGTGGCTTATTTGCATTGATTATAGAAGATTAAACACTACCAGCATGAAAGATCACTTCCCTTTACCCTTTTTAGACCAAATAGTAGATAGACTTGTTTGGCACAAATATTTTAATTTTTTAGATGGATATACCAGTTACCATCAAATTCCTATTGCTTCTGAGGATAAAAAAAAGACATTATTTACTAGTCCTTTTGGAAGTTTTGCTTTTCGAAGAATGCCTTTTGGATTATGTAATGCACCTGCAACATTCTAGAGATGTAACCTTATTTAGTAAGTTAATTGATGATGGATTGGAAGTATTTATGGATGATTTCTCTGTATTTACATATTTATTAAGTTAATTGATGATGGATTGGAATTATTTATGGATGATTTCTCTATATTTGGAACATAATTTGATGCATGCTTAAATTATCTTGAAAAATTTTTGGAGTTATGCGAAAGAACTAATTTAGTTCTAAATTAGGAGACATGTCAATTTATGGTTGCAGTAGGAATTGTATTAGGGCATAAAATTTCAGAAGATGGTATGGAAGCAGACCATGCAAAAATTCAAGTTATATCTAAACTAACACCTTCTATTAATGTAAGAAAGGTTAGGAGTTTTCTTGGACATGTTGGATTTTACAGGCGTTTTATTAAAGATATTTCAAAAATTACCAAACCTCTATGCCAACTTTTAGAAAAGGACAAGAAATTTGAATTTACTGTAAGCTGTTTAAATGCCTTTGAGTTATTAAAGGAAAAATTAATCACAGCCCCTATTAAAGTTTCACCTAAATGTGACAAACCATTTGAATTGATGTGTGATGCTAGTGATTATGCTATTGGAGCTGTCCTTGGACAAAGGAAAAGATTATTAAAGTTATATACTACGCTAGTAAAACTCTTAATGATGCACAAATTAACTATACTCTTACTGAATTTTTTTTAAAGTTATATACTACGCTAGTAAAACTCTTAATGATGCACAAATTAACTATATTATATTTTTAAAGTTATATACTACTTTAGTAAAACTCTTAATGATGCACAAATTAATTATACTGTTACTGAAAAAGTATTACTATGTGTTGTGCATACTGATCACTCTGCTATTAAATATCAGATACAAAAGAAGGATGTCAAACCAAGGTTGATTAGATGGATACCTTTGAGGCAAGAATTTGATTTTGTGGTTATTGATAGAAAGAGAACTGATATCATTTGTCAAGATTAGAAAACCATGACTTATCTGACACTGACAATGAAATTACAAATAGCTTCTTTGATGAACAACTTTAGAATATTAATGAGTGGAAAATACCATGGTATGTTGATATTGTTAACTATATTGTAAGTGATATTTTGCCACCTATGCTGACATTGCAACAACAAAGGAAATTCATTCATGCTACGAAAGCATATTTTTGGGATGAGCCTTATTTATATAAACAATGTAAGGAATTGGTTATGAGAAGATGTGTACCTTATGAAGAAACTGAGCTGATCATTCAGAAATATCATGATTCTAAATTTGGAGGACATTTTGAGATTGATAAAACTACTTATAAAATTTTACAAGCTGGATTTTATTGGCCTACTATCTTTAGAGATGTTTATAGATCTGTTTATAAAATTTTACAAGCTGGATTCTATTGGTCTACTCTCTTTAGAGATGTTTACAGATACAAACATGATCGATGTCAACGTGTAGGCAATATATCTAGAAGAAATGAAATGCCTCTGAATTTCATGGCAAGCTGGATTTTATTGGCCTACTATATTTAGAGATGTTTATAGATATATAAAAACTTGTGAACGATGTCAACGAGTAGGTAATATATCTAGAAGAAATGAAATGCCTCTGAATTTCATATTAGAAGTTGAATTTTATTGGCCTACCATATTTAGAGATGTTTATAGATATATAAAAACTTGTGATCGATGTCAATGAGCAGGCAATATATCTAGAAGAAATGAAATATCTGTAAATTTCATGTTAGAAGTTGAGATCTTTGATGTTTGAGGATTAGATTTTATGGGATCATTTATTCCTTCATTTGGGAACTTATATATATTAATTGTAGTGGACTGTATTTCTAAGTGGATTGAAGCACAAGCTTTACCATGTTGTGATGCTAAAAGTGTTTCAAGATTTTTAATGAAAAATATTTTCACTATATACGGAATGCTTTACCTTGCTGTAACGCTAAAAGTGTTTCAAGATTTTTAATGAAAAATATTTTCACTAGATACGGAATGCCCTCGTTGTGACACTAAAAGTGTTTCAAGGTTTTTAATGAAAAATATTTTCACTAGATACGGAATGCCTAGAATGATGTCTCAAGATTTTTGATGAAAAATATTTTCACTAGATACAGAATGCCTAGAATGATTATCACTGACGGAGGATCCCATTTTAGGAATACATATATTCAGATATTGGCAAAAAAAATTAATATTATTCATCGAATCTCTGCTGCCTATCATCCTCAAACCAGTGGGTTAGCTAAAGTTTCTAATGAAGAGATTAAACAAATACTTGAAAAGACTGTAAACCCTAGTAGAGTAAATTGATCCACTAGACTAGATACTGCATTATGAGCTTACAGGATTGCTTATAAAACTCCTATTGGCATGAATCCTTACAGACTAATTTTTGGAAAGACTTGTCAGTTACCAGTAGAATTGGAGTTTAAAGCATATTGAGCGATTAAAGAGTTCAAGTATAATTTGAAAGATGCTGGTAAGAAGAGATTGTTATAATTAAATGAATTGGAAGAATTAAGCAATCTTATGATAATGATAGAATTTATAAGGAAAAGCTAAAGTTATGGCATGATCGAAAGATTGCATGATCGGAAGATTAACCGAAAGAACTTTGAACCAGGACAACAAATTTTGCTTTATAACACTAGGCTAAAGTTATTTCTTGGGAAATTGAAGTATCGTTGGTTAGGACCCTTTACTTTCACTCAAGTTTATACTTACGGAGCTGTTGAAATTGAAGATCAGAAAACTGGAAATAGATTTAATAGAAACAGATTAAAACCGTATTTAGAGGGTAAAAGACCAAATTTTAAAGAGGTTTTAATGATCAGTCAACCTGAATGACACCTGAACAGGTCGAGCTGATAACGTTAAACCAAGCGCTTTATGGGAGGCAACCCATATTTATCTTTACTTTTATCATGATTATAATAGTTTTTATTTAAAATTATCGTTAGTTTGTGGTAGTATTAAGCTCTACTACTCTTATCTACCATTGAATCATCATAAAAATTGGATCCATAGAGAAAAATTGGAACGCATTCGGACTAGAGTGAAACTGTGCAATTTTTACCTTGGGCGCCGACGGCACCCTCGACATCGTCGATGGCTGGTTTTTCCTGAGAGTCCAGGTAAAATTAATATAGAGGCTTGCCAACGGTGTCATCAACCCTGCTGACGGCGAGACCTGCGAAATGGCTGTTACTTGGGTTCAAATGGCGGTTTTTTACGGTATTTGGGCTGGAATTATCATTTTAAACTTCGAAATTTGAGTCATAGTTCATATTTTCCCCCCAAACCAAAGTGAAACTCCACCAATTTCATTATTAAGGCATCCAATTCCCCTGATAATCCCAGAATGTGAGTTTTCAATCGACAAAATTTTATTAGTGCGGAAGCGCAACGAATCTTCAACAAGTTACTGACGAAGAAAAGATTGATCAAGGAATGAGGATTCATAAATCGCGGATTGAATAATCCCACGATGGCAATTGAATAAACAATAGTGCGGCGAAGATGGGAAGTGTTGTGCTACACTACTGCCGCCGTGGTGGTTCTTGTGGTAAAAGAATTTTATGTAAATTTACATGGAATCAACCAGGGAATCATTTATGTGCGAGGAAGATGGATCATTTTCACTCCTGCACGAATCAACGAATTATACATAATCGAGAATGTTCCTGTCTGGCACTATTCCGATTTCATCCCAACGAGAAACTAGATGAATGAAATTTACCAATATTTAACGGATGAAACTAACGACTAGGAAACAAGAGAAAAAGGGTATTTTAGTTTTTCTGCGACACTCCTAAATCCCGTTTCAAAATATTGGCACTTTTTATATTCTGCGAAACTGTTGCCGACAATGAAGATTGGTAAAGTTTCTAAAGAAAGTGCTATTTGGAATTACTGCATCCAAAGGGGACTGCCGATCGACATTGGATCAATAATTGTGAAGTTGATTTTGGGCCTGATCATCAATGGATCAACTTATGGGCTTGGACACCCCTCCACAATTTTCTCACTTTGCAGTCAGTTCCAAGTGTCCTATGAAAATTGGGAAAAGGTACTGCTACCTTGGAAGCCTTTGGACCCAATTGAGAGATTCCCAGCTTTTGAAGATGAAAATGACATGGTCATTATAGTAGATCAATCGTCTCAGAATTCACTGTCAGTTCAACCCTTAATTCCTCACAAGTCTCTGGTGATCCTGCGACGAATCAAGAAATTTGAAAATGAGGTACAAAATGTCATGAATGCGATTAATAATATCTTTGATTTCTTCAATCATCTGGACTGGAGGATGAAAGAATATTTTGAGCACTCTCGACATTTAGAAGATAGGGTTATACGATTGATGAGGACGATGAAATTGATAGAGGAGGATGAAACTAAAGAATTTCCATTCCGACCCTTCTACAACCTCTTCGTTCATGTGCAATCAATGGGTGATTGAAGAATTTCCATTCCGACCCTTCTACAACCTCTTCGTTCATGTGCAATCAATGGGTGATTTCCATTCCAACCCTTCTACAACCTCTTCATTCATGTGCAATCAATGGGTGATCTCAGAGGTATTACTGAATCTGAAAACTAGTAGATTTATATTACTACCTATCTGTCTATCTATGTATTTTGATTTGAACTTTGTATTTGCTTTTTTTAAATTAATGCTTTTAGATCTCTATATAGTTCAGACTAAGCATAGGATGTTTTGTTTTCAGCATTTTGTGTGTTGTGGCTTGGATTGTGACACTGAATTAATGTATTAAGGTTGAGAAAATACCAAACTTAGGTGTGTTATGTAACCTATATTGTACCCCTTGGAATTTATATATGAATGTGATGTTTTGTGTTATGAAAGTTTATATGTGCTAAGTACATCATTTAGTCAGTTAAACTTATGTCTATAATGATTGAAAAAATGTCGTTAAGGCTTGAAATTGATCGAAATCATGAAAATATGGGATTTGAACCAAAATCAATATAGTCCGCCGACGACGGCGCCCTCGATGCCGTCAACGGTGGATTTTTCTCGAGACTTAGGATTTAATTCCAATAGAGCGCGCCGACGACACTATCAACCCTGCCGACGACGAGCTCACAAAAAAAAACGTTTAACCGTGGTTTTGACGAGTCAACCGCCATTATTCATCATTCCCTTCCTCCTAAAAACGCCATTTTTGACCTAGGGCTTGAAAGATCTTGGATTGGGAGGCTATTTTAAGGCTTTTTGACACATGATTTGATCATCTCTAGGTAAGAGCTTCACTCCAAACTAATAATATTTGATTTTTACCATGGATTTCTTCCACATTTAGGAGATCCGAAAAATTTGAGAATGTGAATAAAATTTGGGAAGAAATTCATGGATCTAAGTGTTGAACTCTTAGAATTATTATTAGAAGCCATGATTTGCATATTTGAAGTAATTTTTGGAATTTTTCTATAATTTGATTCAATTGAAATGGCTCCACGACAAAAGGGAATGGTTGAGTTCGATGAGTCTCACTTCATCAATGCGATGGCTCAAACAAAATTTACTTCAATATTTAAAGGAAAGAAGTGTATACAAGATCAAGTTTTTGAAAGTCTGAGAGGAGAAATTGAACAAGTTATTGCCGAGCGGAGGTAGGAAAACTTTTTTATACCACCAATAAAGTTGATGCAAATGTTGTGAAGGAGTTCTACGCCAATGTAATCTATTCTGATGACGGAATTGTTCAAGTGCATGGATTTCCTGTTGAATTTACTGCCGCCCGCATCAACACCTTTTACGAAGTCCCAGACTCTTATACATGCCAGTATGAATCCTTCAGTATGATGGAAGGCCCCCTGAATGATGTGATCAACTTTCTCACTGATGGAAAAGGAACATGGAAGATAAAGCAAAGAGAATGGGTAAATTTTTCATCTTCCATGTTGAATGCCACTTTAAGGCGTGGCACTTTTCATTTTCTCTACTCTGTTATCGACTTATCACCATAGTGAGGTAACTAGAGATAGATCTATTTTGAATTTCTGTATTCAAAATAATAGAGCTATAAATGTGGGGAGAATCATTCTTAAGAATATATTTACTACGGTAAGGAGTAAGACAAGTAGAGGTCTAAGACATCCTGGACTTATTTATGCAATTTGCAAACTTTCTGGAGTAGAAATTGGAGATGAATGGGTTTACCCTATGAAACCCATTAGTAAGGCCAATTTGAAAACTTATGAATCTCATGATAAATGGAGAACTGGAAGTAGAAGTCAAGAACCTTCTACTAGCAGAGATGTCCCCTTTACAAGTTATGATCTTCTACCTTCTAGTTCCCCTACCCTCACTGATTTGATGAATGAGTTGACCTTACACCTGAAGACCATAGAGTTAATAAATGAAAGGATTGGAGTTTTAGAACATCGATATGATTATGATAGTGAGTACCTTCAGACGCATTCAAATTTTGAGGTAGCCTATTATGAAGCTCAGGCCCGACACTACAGAGGTGAGCCTGATGTTACTTTTCCTGAGCCGATATACTCAGTATCTCTCGATCCACCTGTTGATCAAGGTGATGAAGATATAGCTTGAGATTTTGATATTTAAATGTATTGATGTACTTATATTTGTACTTTTATTTCTGTAATCTTTTTGTAATAGAAATGGATGTTTGTGTATTTGGACTTTCTTTTTTATTATTATGTTGTACTTGGATAATTTTAATTTTTGTTATAAAGTTAGTGTTATAGTTATGTTGCATGTGTATTTTAATAGATGTTGTGTAGTATTGAGAATTATAATGTAATATGATTTTTATTTCACAATTTTAATTGTTTTGTTAGTATTGTGTTTGTGTTAGGAAATGTTGTGCTTGTTTAATCTTTTAGTTTTATACTTATTTCAAAATTTCATTACCCAAAAATTCCTCTAATGATTTATATGTGTAGAAGCTTCCCCTATAATATTACAGACCAGGTGAAGTAGAAATGTTAAGAAGACCTGCAAAACTTTCAGAAAGATGAAAATGCCTAAAATACTGAGGTATAATTTATATTTAGAGTTTTTCTTTCCACCTGTATTATTTTATATTAAAAAATTTAAGTTTGGGGGAGGAAAGAAAAAGATTAACTATTTGATGTCCTCTATTTAATTATTTTCAAAAATTATTTATATGATTTTATGTAGTGAATTTAATTCAAATAACTATATTTTTGTAGCTATTTAAATATTATAGTAGATTTAAAGAAATATTTTTGTAATGAAAATTAATTTTGTAACTTAAGATATTTAGTATAAAAGAATAAGATTATAGTTAACTATTTAAAGTAAAGGAAACTATATTTTGAAGTATTAAGAATCTGGAAATTCATTTGAGAAGAAAAGATTGGGGCTCAATGATGTAAAGGCTATGAAATACTTATGAGGTAAAGGAACGCTTTGAGTTTCAAATTTAGGGAAAGAAATGTGACGTTCAAAATCATTAAAGGCTATCCAAATATACTAATCCTCACTTGAAAAAGAAAAAAAGGAAGGATTGAAAACAATCCCTAAAAGTTAAAGAAAAATATATAGGATTGAAAGCAATCCAAATGAAAAAGAGAAAAGAAAGAAAAAAAAATTATGGAAGTGAGGAGAAGCTTGAGGATATGCCTAATCAAAAATTGGCTTCATTGGACCTACCTAAAGGGAAAACCTAAATACATTCCTGAACTTATATTTATGAAATAGATCTTTTACTAGTAGAGTTCTCATGAAGTTCCTATCTTTTGAATATTCTAAGTGACTTAATATTGCAACATATAGTCATTCTTAAAATGAATAGAAGACTATAACTCTTAAATTTGATGACTAGATAATCTTGTGGCTACAGAGTTAATTCAATTACTTGATTTTTTTCTGAAACTCTCACTATGATATTTATTTAAATCAAACATATAGTATTTTTGAATTAAAACTTTACTACAGTAGATCATAACTTTTATGTAGTACTAAAATTACTTGAGGACAAGTAACAGTTAAGTTTGGAGGATTTTGACCAGAGGAAAATATGTTGAGATTTTCAAACCTATTTTATACTGTTTTTGATGATATTGCACTTTAAAGAAAAGTATTTTTTTATGTTTTGTTACAGAAATGATGAATTAGGGTCATTGGAGCAAAAAGATGCAAAAAGGAGCGAATTTAGAGCGAAAAGGACCGAAATGTAAAGAATTGAAAAAAGGCGCCGACGGCGCCATCGACCCCGCCGACGGCGCCCTTGAGGCCGCCGACGGCGAGGTTGACGGTTATGCCCAAACAAGCTTTGGATACGGACAAATTTTGGAGGGATGCTCATCCACAACTTTAAAAGACTATTTTGGCCGAAAATTAGAGAAGAAGGAAAGAGCCTAGAAGTTTTAGAGAGGTCCTGGATGTTAGAATAGTTCCAATAGTGTGTAAAAATTGTGAGGAATTCTTTGAGAGATTGTAAGAGTGGAGGGAAAGTGAGAGATTTCTCATTGCTGCTTCGAAAAGGAATTTTGTGTGTTGTAAAGAAAGGAAGAGATTCAGAGGAACTTCAAGGAATTTTCTTGGTGAGAATATAGAGATAAGTTATTTACTTATTGTAGTTTGTATGACTTTGATTTTATATATGAATTCCGAGTTTTGTTGTTTTTTTCCCCATGAGATCTGAGTAGTTTTCTCTGTCTTTCTCTTTGCTCGAGATTTGTGAAATGACGATTTGAATTGGTGAAGCCATGAAAATGTTTAAGAAATTGTGATGATATTTTTACTTCGATCTTAATTTACTTTCAATCTGGCTATTCGATTGGTTAAAATATGTTGAGTTTTACAACTAAAGTGAAGATTACATCCAAGATTCAGGGAGGTCAAAGCCCTTGGAAGTTGGGTGCAAATAAATAGGGAAATAATATTATCGGGCGTAGAATTGGAGATTTTAGAGTGATAGACTGAAATCCCCAATTCAGTCCTATCGTTTGGGTGTTGAAGTGTAGTTGTTAGCCCTCGGGCGAGGGGAACATGGAGCTCCGAAGTGAGAACCGGTATCCTCTGAGCCTAGCTGCAATTCAGTAAACAAACGTAGGATTAGTCAATGTTCTTTATGCCTAGACCAAAGGGTAAAGAATATGTATGCTCCTATTTGGAACAATATAATTTGAACTAATTCACTTTATCCATTCATTATAATTTCTTGACAAGAAGAAGGATGCTTTCTTATATATTGAATATCACATTTAAACCTTCATTAGTATCATTTTTTATTAGTTATTAAAATTACGTAATTATTTCAATTGCCTATTAGTGACGAATAAGCAAATTAAACTTCGTTGTTGTGATTAAAGTATTACTTTTCTAAAATCTTAGTTCGTTGTTCTGAACTTACTCCCTGTGGGATTGATATCTAGGACTCCATTAGAGCCCTATATTACTTGAGCGATACGTATAGGTCTTAGTCCATAATTCTAAACTACTCCCTGTGGGATTGATATCTAGGACTCCATTAGAGCCCTATATTACTTGAGCGATATGTATAATTGTGTTGACAAATTTGACTTTAACATTATTGAATATTATATATATATACATCTTTATTAAATCAAACATATTAAGTGTGACTTTACACTCTATTAGAGCCCTATATTACTTGAGTGATACGTATACTTGCGTTGATAAGTGTGACTTTACAATTATTAAATATTTTATACATCCATCTTTATCGAATCTATATATTGATAAGTGTGACTTTACAATTATTGAATATTTATTTTGGCCATATTTATTGAATGTATAACTGTTATTAAGGATTTGGTATAGTTGCTGAGGAAGTATATCTTTTAGCAGCAGCATTAAATACTTATATTTTTAAGCATATATAAAGTCGTGGTCACTGCGCGCGCTTCAAATTTTCTTTTTTTTACAAATTAAATTTTTTTTTCTACTTTCAAATCACTTTTTTTCTTAAAATTTTTAAAATCTCCACAAACTAAAACTTACCCGATCTACAGATTAATCTCTGTTAATTTTTAGTGCTTGCACTAACATTTCAAAGTTTTGGCCATATAGCTAACCCCAGAGCTTTCTTCTTCTAAAGCTGCTGCAATGGCCTTCCCAACGCTGACTTTTTCCTGTAACTTGCCAACAAGCCGCGAAGCCCACAATGTTGTTCCCACCTATAAGTTCGAAGCTGGATTTGAAGACCTCAAGGTTATCCTCGGGAAGGCTCCATTCCTCGTGATGAAAGTCACCGCTCCACAAATTCAGGAGCCGTCTGCTTAGTTCAACCTGAACTATCTTCAGGACTTCCCTTCTTGCAAGAAGGCAAAGACTGCCACTGCCACTGCCACTGCAGCGCCTACCAAACCTACTGCTCCCGCTACCAAGGGAAAAAATAATGATTGTTGAGGATCCAACTGAAGGATTAGCTACTCCACCTTCAATGATTGAAATTGGAACAAGTTCAAAGACTGCACCGCTAACCCAAACTCAGAAAAGAAATCGCAACAGGCGGATTTGGAAAGCTGCTAAAGCTCAGGCTCCTGAGAAAACATCAGTCAATGAAGAGCCTCACCAAGAGGAATTTGAACTACCAGAAATATACCCACTGCTGCGAGGAAGCAGATTTCATCCTCCAGTAGACACCGATGGATACGAGAGTCTCTAGAAGACTGTTGTTTTACCATCACTTCATGGACATGATAAAGAGAAAAAAAAGTCTACCCGTATCACTCAAGTGAGCTCAGTTTTTCATAATCTAGCTTTCAAAGAGGGTTGTTCAGTCTGTGAGTTACTCAAATGAGGGGGACATGCAATATCCCCTCAAATAAAGGAAGAGATTTTAAGGGACATCAAGTCTGCCAAACAAAAGTCAAATAAAAATCTGTCCGCTCTCATTCCTGTCTAGTTCCACCTGGGAAACAGGGTTGACACTGCCACTGTTACTACAAATTCTACCGCTACCAAGAACACAAGCCGTCAACCAGTAAAGTCAAGATTGGGTCTGAGAATCCTACCAAGCACACATCACAAAGATATTCCTAAAAAGGAAAAGACAAAGAGATTACCTGATATTGTATCTGGTTTGCACCGTGGGGAGCATATTTCTCCTCGACATACCGATGTTTCTGCTAGGACACTCCGTCTTGAGACATCATCGTTAAAGGGTAAAGTATGAATACCCAAGGTTGTTGCACCAATACAGCCCGGTGAACCCGCAGAGCAAGATCATGGAATGAAGCCAGGGTCCGAAATATCTAACATGGTTGCGAGATGGAAGAACAAGTAGAGGATGTCCAGCAGGGTCCTCTAAATCTTAAGATGATTCAAGAATCGATAATCGAAGAAAAGGTTGAAAAGCACAGAGTCAAGATTTCTGAGTTGGCTCGGGAACATGGAGTTTACATCGATGATGATGATGAAAACTTTGACTATAACGATTACCTCAAAGAAGATTTCATGGATGTCCATGTTATCGAGACCAGGGCCACTGCATCTACGTACGACGTTCAACCTTCTACTGAAGAGAATGTCGTAGATGAGTTGTGCAGGGCTATCCTCCTAAGGGATGAGCAAGTCAGCCTTTTGGAGAAAAGGATAAAAGAAATGGCCACAACTATGATCGCCATGACCACCATTCAAGGGCAATCACAAGCACCACAACTAGCATCTCCAGAGATTAACCAACCATAAATTATACATATTATAGATGAAAGAAGAGAAGTTGCCTCAGCAAACAGGGATGAGCAACTAAAAAAGGATTCTCCATCAAGCGCCATGCCAGAGAAAGAATTCCAAGCAAGTTCGGGATGCCTTAACCCAATTTAAGGGTGGTGCATTGATTCTAAAAGGTAAACCTTACCCGAAAGAGTTCGATGTCGTACCTTTCCCCAAGGTTTTTGTATTCCCAAACTTCAAGATATTTGATGGGACCGGAAATCCCAGAAAACACCTAGCACAATTTCGAGCTAGTTGTGGCAATACAAGAAATAACGAAGCTTTACTCTGTCAATGGTTTGTCAGCAGCCTGTCAAGAGTTTCTTTCGATTGGTATGCAGATTTTCCCAACGGATCGGTTAAAATATTCACCGAGTTGGAGCAATTATTTATAAAGAGATTCGTCAGAGTGCAACATCATGTTTCTATAGGAGAACTCATGATGGAGAAACAAAAGCCCAATAAGACTTTGGTGGATTACATTTTGAGGTGGAGAAACCTTAGCATGAAGTGCGAACCTCGACTATAGGAACATCATGCAATTGAAATCCAACTCAAAAGAATTCATGGACCCATAGCTTTCATGCTCAAGTGATTCACCATCAAATCCTTCCAGAAGCTACTCAGCAAGGCTAGCAGTCTTAAAAAAAAATTAAATACGTGGATTCTCATAAGAAGTCAAAGAAAACCAGAGTGTTTGAGAAGAAATCTGGAACAGTCGCAATTGTTGATAAAGGAAAACAACCGATAAAGATATATGTAGAAACTCCTCGTCAATCATCATCACAACAGGCTCCGAAACAGAATGACCAGTCTAATCAACGACCTCCTCAAGAAGGATCACCTCGAACAGGGAATAAGAGAATATTGTTGGCATAACAACAGAAAATGGTGTACACTTTCATAAAAGAAGCTGTATCTAAAATATTCAGAAGTCTGATGAAGAAGCCCGAGTTCAAACTACCAGACCCAAAGAAACACGAAGAGGTCGATAAGAAGGATCAACCACATTACTGCCCATATCACAGATTGTTGGGGCACACTATAGAAGAATGTTTCATCTTTAAGGATTGGCTTGAGAAAAATCTCAAAGAAGGAAATATAACAATCCCGAATGAATATTTAAAAGAACCTGAAAAAGGTTCCATAACTATGATTTCGGCCAAGCCAATCTCTCTGATTGATCTGTACACTAGAGAAGATGGATAGAATACAACATGGAACAAGCTTAAGAGGGTCCTAAACCAAATACAGAATTCATCAAAACAATCTTCTACACACACTTAAAAAAATGTATGGGATACGATTTGGAGTAAATCATCCAAGAAGATGTTAAATCCAAAACGCTTCAAAGAAAACTACCGTTCAAAGTCCTCAGCCTAGGCCTACGATGAAGATTTCAACGCAAGAGCCGTCATCACCGAAGTCAAAGAAAAAGAAGAATGCCATCATGAAGATTGATAGCACGGGGGTAGGATAGGGGCTGCCTCTACTAGATTGGTTGTCTTGAATTCGGGGAAGAAAATCCTCGAATCCCTGACTTTGTATGATTATCTTCTTACCCATCCAAGAGCTGATAAATATAATGATGGTGATTTCGGCTACGTTTTAACTATTTCTAGTGATGATGTAATAAATCATGACTAATCTAACCTTGATATCGATCCCCAAAATGATCCTCAAATCGTACTTAAGTCCGATGAACTCGTTAACGATTCCGAAGAAGACATCGACGATACCGCTTGCGACAGCACCAGGAGAGAGGAGCCAACCCTCGAGCACCACGGCGCAACACTCGCCCTCAACTTAGATCTTTCTGACAAAGAAGAAACACCAGAAGATTCAATAATGATACCTCAAGAAGAAGAAATTATGGAAATAAACTTAAGAAGTGGGAAAGTATTGTCCCCAAGGATAGATCCTATAGACAAAGGAAAACAAATAGTAACTCGAGAGGCATTACCTCCACCTCCGTCAATGGAAGAATCACACAGTCAAGAGTGAAGTGGAAGGTCATACAAATTAGATTACAATGTGCTAGCTCATCTTAGGAAGTTGCTAGCCCGACTAAGCATTTATGACGCTCTGATCTTGTCAAAGGAGATGAGAGAAGCTCTGGTTACAGCTTCGCTTGACCTAGATATTTTTCTAGCTCAGTTGGCCAGCACATCCTCAGATGAAGTTTGTTCATTGAAAGAACAGTAAAGGGTAACCTTCACAGATGAAGATTCACTGAATGGTACCACCGACCAAAGTTGACCACTCTACATCTCTATCAACATCGGCAGATTCTTATTATCCAGAATTCTAGTGGATTCAGGGCATTTCTCAACTTGATGAGCCTATAGACATTGACCTATTTTTCCATCGAAGCCCAAGAGCTTACGACCGATAAAATGATGCTAAAAGGATTTAACCAAAAGGGAGAAAGAGCCCTTGCATTGATCACATTACTTATGAAAGTCGGAGAACTAGCAACAACCGCTAAATTTCACAACATCGACGCCGAGACCTCTTTTAATGCTCTACTTGATCGACCGTGGATTCATGAACACAACATGGTTCCATCATCTCTACATCAGTGCATCAAATACTGCAAATAAAGACAAGAATACTGCATCAAAGGAGATCTACAATCGTTTTTTATTCATGAAGTCAGTATTCATGATGATGCTGCCTACTACGGGCCATCAAAGAAAACTGTCTTCTCGCGCGAGATTCCAACAAACAAAAATGAATATTAAGAAAATCACAAAACGGAGGCATTCAATGATCTTTTGCCACCCTTCTACATCAAATTATTAGAGCTTCTTTTGGTTCGCGCACCCGAGGTTGTGGCCCGGGATGTGGGCGAGGAAGAATCAATCTAATTGTTGAATGGACTAGGCCAACCAACAACATTGGAGATTAAGACATTTCTGAAGATGAAATAATGATGACAAAATAGAAGAAATTTCAGTACGAGATATTCTTACAAGATATGGAGAAAAGTGAATATAAAAAAATATATGATCGAATAAACCACTATGTGAATGTTATGACCCTTACTCCGATCCTCCCTCAAAAGGTCGAGAGTTTAGAGGTCAAGGAAGTCTGTAGTGTTGGTTCAAAGCTAATCAAATTTTAACGTGCTTCTACCTCTGCTAATCTTGAAAATCATGTAAATTTGGATGATGATCCTAACAAATTAATGGAATTGCCTTTTGGTTACTTTTAGCCTTATGTTCAAAAGTTAATTCAACAGAGACATTTGCCAAAACAAATGCTAAAAGGTAAACTATAACTTTTTGAAAAATTATGTAGTGTTAAACGTTGAATTCCAAACTCAAAAGTGGGTCTCGTATTTGGTACAGTGTGACGAATTGATGATTCAAAATTTTGTATGATTGTTAATAGTAAATCAGGAGAGGATTGCCTCGATATAGAGGATGACTCTAATGATCAACCAATAGAAGATGCTCAGCCATAATTTGAGGAGGAAATCAAGTAAATTGTCGACGAGTTAAGGGAAATTAACCTCGGGACTGAAGAACAACTTCGACCTACCTTTATAAGTTCTTTACTCAATGATGAAGAATCTTCAGAATTGATCAAATTGTTCACAGAATTCAAAGATTACTTTGCCTGGAGTTATGATGAAATGTCAGGATTGTTAGCAGAAGTAGCAGTTCATAAACTCGGGGTGGAAAAAGATATGACTCTTATAAAACAAGTCCCCAGACGAATGTGCCTCGAAATAGAACAACAAGTCATAGCCTAGGTGAAGAAATTAATAAACGCTAACTTTATGCGAGAAGAGCAGTACCCCACATGGTTAGCTAACATTGTTCCAGTCAAGAAGAAAAATGGACAGATACGCGTTTGTGTCGATTTCAGGGATCTAAATAAAGCATGTCCGAAAGACGAGTTTCCACTACCAATACCAGAAATGATGATGGATATCACTTCTACGCACGAAATTTTCTCCTTTATAGATGGATCGTCAGGGTACAACCAAATCAAGATGGCTCCCAAAAATACAGCACTTACAAACTTTAGAACACAAATTGGAATTTTCTACTATACAGTGATGTCATTTGGGTTAAAGAACGCTGGAGCAACATACCAACAAACAATGACGAAGGTTTTTGATGACCTCATTCACAACCAAGTAGAATGCTACGTGGATGATTTGGTCATAAAAAAAATGAAAAATAGACTATTTGTGTGATTTGAGTATCGTGTTCGAACAGTTATGATGATATGACCTTAAAATGAATCCCTTAAAGTGCGCCTTTGGCGTTACCTCCAAAAAATTTCTAGGATTCGTTGTCCGTCATTGGGGCATTGAGATCGACCTAGATAAGATTAAAGCTATCTTAGAAATGCCTCCTCCTAAAACCTTAAAACAACTACGTTCCTTTCAGGGAAAGTTGGCATGTCTGAGACGTTTTATTTCTAATCTCTCAGGCAGGTGTCAGCCCATCTCGGTATTAATTAAAAAGGACGCCAAATTCATTTGGGAAGACAAATGTCAGCATGCCTTTGATAATGTTAAACAATATTTAATGACACCTTCTGCTTTAGCAGCCCCTATCCTATGGAAACCTTTGATACTTTATACTGATGCCCTAGGCGACTCTCTTTGAGCCCTCTTAGCCCAATTTAATGACGAGGGTAAAGAAAATGTACTCTACTAATTGAGTCGTCGCTTAATACCGACGGAAGTGAGGTATCCATCTATTGAGAAGCATTGTTTGACATTAATTTTTGCCGCCATAAAGCTTAGACATTACATGCTCTCTCATAAAACAACCCTAATCTTGAAAGTTAATCCGTTGCAAATTTGATGACCCTACCAACACTCTTCGGACGTCTAGCAAGATGGTCAATGATTTTATTGCAATTTGATATAACTTTTGTTCCCCTCCGTGCTATCAAAGGACAAATTCTAGCCGACTTTCTCATTGCACACCCACTGCCAGCTGAGTCTCCTCTCAATGATGAACTACCAGATGAACAATTCATACAAATGGAATTCTCCAGTGCACAACGTTGGAAAATGTACTTCGATGGTGCTTCATCAGTTAGAAAAGACAAAGAATCAGGCACAGTCATACCAGGCAAAGCAAGTATCGGTTTGATCTTTATCACGCCAAATAAGGTTATGTTGAGGTTCTCATACCACCTGACGGAGTCGTGCACCAACAATGAAGCAGAATATGATGCCTTAATCACCAGATTGGAGTTGGCAGTCTAAATGGATATAACAAACATTTCCATCTACGGTGACTCTCAACTCGTCATCCAACAAGTCGCTGGACAATACAAAATTCTGAAACCAAGTCTAGCAGAATATCACTGATATGTGATGAAGCTACTGTAGCAAATTTCCTACGTGACTTTCTATAGGATTCTTATGGGAGATAATGCCCATGTCAATGCTCTTACAAAACTCGCTAAGGAACTGACGTGTCCCCCGGAGGATTCCATTGAAATTACAGTACAAAGAAGGCAAGTTTTATCTCAAATCGACCTCAACACTCTACACAAGCTCGGAAAAGAGGAAACAAAGATTGCAGTTGTGAATATCAATGAAGATTGGCGCAAGCCATTAATAGAATATTTGCATACTGGAAGGTTGCAGGAAGACAAGTCTGAGGCACATCACATTACAAAAATGGGATATGTCATACGCCTTAGTAGGTGATGTCCTCTACAGAAGATCATTCGATCAGATGTGGCTACGGTGTTTAAGCAGAGCCAAGGCACGAAATATTGTTAAAGAAGTACATGTCGCATTGTGTGGTGCTCACCAATCAAGGTCGAAGATGAAATTGAAGATCAAAAGACTTGGATATTATTGGCCAGCAGTGATGTCCGACTGCATGGAGACAACCAGAAAATGTCACCAATGCCAAGTGCATGGGGTGGTCTTGCACCAACCTCTGAATGTGCTACACCTAACTGTTGCTTTGTGGTCCTTCGAGTGTTTGGGCACGGACATAATAGGTCAGATAGGCCCTCCATCTTCTAAAGGACACAAATTTATTCTCACCGCTATAGACTACTTCTCCAAATGGGCAGAGGCAGTACCACTACGAGAGGTTACAACACAGCATGTCCTCCAATTCTTTAAAAGCCAAATCGTCTACCGTTTCGGAGTACCGCACAGAGTAATCTCTGACATTGGGATGGAATTCAAAAGTATAAAAATAAACAACTTTGTTA
The DNA here is from genome assembly GCA_002079205.1 of Phalaenopsis hybrid cultivar. Lineage (NCBI taxonomy): Eukaryota > Viridiplantae > Streptophyta > Magnoliopsida > Asparagales > Orchidaceae > Phalaenopsis > Phalaenopsis hybrid cultivar. The sequence goes on from JXCR01058645.1 coordinate 441,088, forward strand.
AACGACACGTGATAGATTAGAGATAATCTACAATTTACTATCCCAGAGCAAATGGATTGGCTGAGGCCTTCAACAAGATATTGATACAGATATTAAAGAAAACACTCGATGAAAATCAAAGAGACTGGCACAACAAATTGCTAGAAGCTTTGTGGGCTTACCAGACAACATTCAGGACTCCCACTTAGTGCACACCTTACATGCTAGTGTACAATTCTGAAGCCGTACTGCCACTAGAAATTCAGACGTCGTCTCTCAGAGTCGCAGTCTCCAATCAACTTACAACAGAGGAAAGTGCAAAGCTCAAACTTGAAGAACTAGAGAAACTTAAAGGAAAATAGCTCGAAGCACAACAACATTTGGAGATTTATTAGGCAAAGATGGTGCAAAATCACGACAAATTGTTCTGCCCAAGGACATTTAAAGTTGGTGACCTCATCCTTGTACTTAAAAGGCCTATTCTTGCATGCTGCAAGATAGGTGGAAAATTCAAACCAACTTGGGAGGGACCATTTGTCATTGAAAAGATCTACACATGAGGAGCCTACTAATTAGTAGATTTCCGGGGTGAAAGACCCATGCTGTCAATCAATGGACGATGCCTGAAACATACTATGCAACCTGATGTTCCCTATCACCGCTTGATTTGAAAATTGTAAAATTTTGATTATTCAGAGGGTTAACTATGTGGCCAAAAGTCTGTGACGGAGTCCAAAAATTTTGTAATTAACATCAATTTAATGAAGAATTTGGAAAATTACACAGTGCAATTCTCTTTTCTACCTTTAAGTTCAAATTTAATATCATATTAAATTAAACAAAATAAATACGTAAATAAATAGATTCTTCACCAAAATAAATTAAAATTTCCTCTAATTAAAAAACTCTATTTTATTCTTGTTCTTGCTAAGTTTCAACTCACTGATGTTTTTTCTGTCGTCTGCAGAAAAATGTCAGGTCAGAAGCTGATCTTTGCCTTCAAGGATGGTTGGAACCTCGTGCTTAATGAGGAGATTGCACCACAAGGTGACATTATTGACTTCGACATGGAGTTCAATGAAATCGACATGAGCTACGAAGGTCCTCTAATGGATGTAGTTAGCGGACAAGAAAAGGAGGGACTGCCCTCACTTCTGAAATTCATATCCAAAAGCAATCCCTCATTGAAGGGGAAAGAGGTGATAAGACAACACAATCCCATGGAAGGAACCAACCGTCTACCAACCATGGTAGCCACTCTGGCTGGAAACTTGGTCACTATTAAAAATGGTAGGAAACCATTCGCTTCGCTAAGGAGGACTCAACGGAGAAATGGCAATCATCGTACGCACAAAGCTCTTTTGAGAGAAGAAAAGGGACGTCAACAACAAATAGAAAACCAACTCATCCCCATTTCAGAGGGACACATTTATAATCCAAATATGAAAGAAAATTTCTTCCAGCCTGCCCATAGTAGATGAGAAGCCTGGGTGAGTTCAAGAGCCAGAAGTACCACCAGCCTTGGATGACCTTTATGTGGGTTGCCCTACTTGCAATGTTGAAATACCACCACAAGCGTCAGCTACAGAAGCTTTTGTCGAATGTCCGGACTGTAATGTCCTGCACTTGGAGCATTTCAGTACTCTTGAAGAATATACCTCTAATGAAGATCAATCTTAGACCAACAACTGCTAGATGGAGGGGGCATATGTCCTAATGGGTACAGAAAAATATGACCCACTGTATACTGAGCCTTATGTTCCGATGGACGCTGAGTCATAGATCCCGTTAGAGGTAACACTGGCACCTATCTAGATTCCTGTCAACAATGAAATGAGGGAATGTACGCACTAGTAGCCCGTCCTCAGCACAACAAAATATTATAAAATCAGCAAAGTCAACAAAAGAAGCATTGAGTTCTACGAAGAAGTCCATGGAGAACTCGTCAATATATTGGAAGGACTAGAATTATATACTAGGGTCTTTTCAGAAAAAGATGAACAAAGTATTATGGATTGTATCTTTGACTTAAGAGACAGAGGTCGAGCAGGCTTGCTCATGGAAAGAACCTACTATGAGCCAAGGAAATGGATGAGAAAAAAGGGAAGGATTACAGTGGTTCCGGAACGAGGGAACCGTGGTATATTGTAGATCATCTGAGACATATTCTAAAATATAACTTGTTAAGTTGAGTTTAATAAATTCATTTAGACTAAGTGAATCCAATAGAAAATAGTGGTGCCGGAACGAGGGAACCGTGGGATCCTAACCGGTGTCGCTCTAATCAACTTTAACATCCCCCATGAAAATTTAAAGAACTATAACCACATAACCACCTAATTTGACATCATAACTTGACACCCTAGAAAACTCAAACTCGACACGGCAAGGAGCTTGGACTAGCATTTTGGGCAGCGCGACCATCTTCAACAGCAAAACACATCTACATCAGCTAAACCAATTCATTCCTTAGAAATTAAAACAATAAGCCATAGGACTTCGAGGTAGTCTGCTTATGCAACATAAATCCTCACCCTATATTTAGGCCTTTGTACAACTCTGTTGTATAATATAAGCGCTAACTCGTCTTAGAATTCTGAGGTTGGCGTTTGTTGCGACCTAAATCCTCACATCTTCCAGACTATTTGTGTGATTGTTTCACATGAATGTAAGTCATAAATTAATATAATTGGCAGGATGAAACGCCTAAATATTTCTCCTCAAAATTGAAGCCAAACAAAAGGATAGACCGAGAAATCACCAAGCTTCTCCGCTGGATCTATGACATCCTCTAGTTCTTCCTCCTTTGGATTTTACAACAAATGTTCAAAATTCGAGCCAATCCTTTTTCACACCTCTTTATCTAATCTCGTTGAAAAGCCCTATCCTTTGACATCTTTAAAGATAATAATTCCTTATTTTTATCGAGAGTTTTCTTAGGTTACTTCGGTCATTTAGGATGTAATTAACTATAGGGGCTTGCCCTTAAAGGAAGCATTATACAGTGTGTGTTAAGTTATACCCCAATGCTCACTAGATAGAGATTACCTTTCGGTTGTGACTTAGTGGTAAATTTATAGCTTGAGATCAATAGGTCATACCCTGCTGCTTACCAAACAGAGAGTACTTTTCTATTAGGACCTTTCAGTGGTAGACCCTTAGGTTGAGATTTACAGGTCATACCCATATGTTCACCAAATAGAGATTAACTTTCTATAGGGACCTTTCAGCGGTAGACTCTTAGGTTAAGACCCACATGTCATACCTCGATGCTCATCAAATAGAGATTACTCAAAGTTATGTGTGATTGTGATAAATACAAGCAAATTAAATTTTCATCTATCATTTATCTAAATTTTTTTAAGGTGTAACTATGACAAATATATGATTAAACAAAAATGGAAAGAGAAACCTTCCTTAACAGGGTCACTTGAAATCTGTGTGATGGAGCGCAAAAGAACTTTTATCATTTTTTTTAATGTTGTTACTAATGCAAAAACAGCACTAACTAAAGCTAGAAAGAGAAAGCTTCCCGAATGGAGTTGTCAAAAATTTGCATGACGGAGCGCAATAGATATTTTATCACTTTTTTTAACGTTGTTATTATAACAAAAAGATGACTAGACAAAGATGGAAAGAGAAACTTTTCCCCGCGGAGCGCCATGAAGCTGTGGACTTTGAAAATTCGAAAAGCACCTATGACTCTCATCAAGAGCATAACACAGTGTGTGTTAAGTCTCTGGGTCCAATTTTTAATAAGCAGATAAAATAGTAGATAAGACATTGCCTAGACATTTCGACCTCATTTTCGAAGGATTTTAAGATTTGGGGTTTGAGCTTTCCATAGGAGCAAGCCCCTTTGGTTAATTACCCTCCAGATAACGGGAGAGCACATTCGATTAAGGCTAGTCATTAGTCTTTATGTATTCAAACTTAAGATATAATAGTAGCAAATTTTAAAAATTAAAATTAAGAAAAGTATAATCATAGTGAGCTTAGAGCAAATGGTGAGGAAAATGACGACAAACCCGATCAAGATCCATAGTTCTGTCATCTCAAGTTGTCATGATTCCGGGTCTATTTAGTCAATGGATAAATTTGACTCAACCTGACAAAATAATCATTGTCAACATCCATGGGATGTTTCATCCAAGGGGGCCTTGTAGACCTGGGGTGAATTTTGTATAAAGGGACTAATCTAAATCAACCTTAGCTTGTAGAAAACTTTTCGCCCTATCAAATATACCCTATGATTTAATACTTAAAAGGAAAGACCGTCACTGGGGAACATACTAACTACAATCGTGACCATAATATAATAGTATCATTTGACAACAAACCACCTGGTCTGAAGGCTTTGGTCATAACCGCTTCTTTGGGGTGTCATTTTAAGGCTCGAACCACATGGAAAGAGGACTCAAGTCATGTCCTTACTAGCATAAGATTCGTTTTGGGAATGAATTTAGTATATTATACTTAAATAACATTGGCTTTTTTTGAGCTCGAGTCAACAATAGATTTGTCCACCTCGATAAACGCTACGGAGGGTGGACGGATTTTTACTTTAGGTATGAGGAGATAAAGTTTCATTAAATATAATTTTCTAATGATTTAAAATATTTTAGTTTTATAAATAAACCCCTTCGATTGAAATTTACGATCAACATGGCCTTTATAGGAAAAATGATTATCTCTAAACGCTGTCAACTCTGTCATACTTGTAGAGGATTCAGTTCAATAATTGAAATAATTGAATTTGAAATAGACTTAGAGATAATTTTAAAATAGACACCTCCAATTTAGATTCACTATCAACACGACCATCATTGAGGATTGTTATCTTTGAACCCTGTTGCTCTATTCCACTTACAGAGGATCGAGTTAGTAATATATGTATATATATATATAGACACACACATATCTTTTGAACTTATTCAATTAGAATTTAGAACATAATTTTGAAAATAGACTACTCAGTTTAGATCTATTATCAACACGATTATGATAATCGAGGATTGATGTGAATTTATATATCATTCAGAGCACTAGTCATGTCAAAACCAATCATCGTGAGGAGGAGGATCAGACAGATTCAGCGGAGGCTCAATCCTGTCGACTCTAATCGATGTAAGGAGGATCGGATTGGCCAAAGAGTGGGACATACGACATCGTCCTTTAGACAAGGCGACCCATTGCCCGCGCAACACTCTTAAACATGTAAGCATGATGTAGACATTTTAATTTAATTAATTGGAATTGATTTTAAATAGATTTACCTATGTTTAGAGACATTTGGTTTTGAGCTTAAGCACACGTTTTAACCCGCAGAACATTCTCGGACCTTGAGATCGAGTATTTAGCTTTTTGGTCGGAGCACATGGGAGTATTTTATATTTGTTATTTGTCAATTTCGATTGAATTTTAGAGAGTTTTATTGTTATTTGCACTAGCATACTATCACTGAGATGCGTGCAATAATTTTCATTTAAGCTTTTAGTTTTCTCCTTATGTTTGTTTGTGTATGTGAGATTGGGGATAGGTTGGCGAGCATGCAAAAGCTTCATTTCAAGTGTCTTAGTATTGGCTTCTGTCCGCTTCTAGATGCATGTTACAGATTCGGTAGGGTTGAAGACGATATAGATTTCAATTGCATATTTATTATTATGTATCTCTCCCATGCTTAGCTCCCATTTAAGTGTTTAAGTGCACCCTCACAGTTTCATTCAAGCTCATTGACGAGCCTTCGAGTCCCCTATAAGTCGTGTAGGTTTCATTTATATTTANTTATTATCAACACGACCATAATCGAGGATTGATGTGAATTTATATATAATTCAGAGCACCAGTCATGTCAAAGCCAATCATCGTGAGGAGGATCAGACAGACTCAGCGGAGGCTCAATCTTGTCGACTCTGATCGATGTAAGGAGGATCAGATTGGCCAAAGAGTGGGACATACGACATCGTCCCTTAGACAAGGCGGCCCATTGCCCGCGCAACACTCTTAAACACGTAAGCATGATGCAGGCATTTTAATTTAATTAATTGGAATTGATTTTAAATAGCTTTACCTGTGTTTAGAGACATTTGGTTTTGAGCTTAAGAACACGTTTTAACCTGCAGAACATTCTCGGACCTTGAGATCGAGTATTTAGCATTTTGGTCGGAGCACATGTTATTTGTCAATTTTGATTGAATTTTAGAGAGTTTTATTGTTATTTGCACTAGTATACTATCACTGAGATGCGTGCAATAATTTTCATTTAAGCTTTTAGTTTTCTGCTTATGTTTGTTTGTGTATGTGAGATTGTGGATAGGTTGGCGAGCATGCAGAAGCTTCATTTCAAGTGTCTTAGTATCGGCTTCTGTCCGCTTCTAGAAGCATGTTACAGATTCGGTAGGGCTGAAGACAATATATATTTCAATTGCATATTTATTATTATGTATCTCTCTCATGCTTAGCTCCCATTTAAGTGTTTAAGTGCACCATCACAGTTTCATTCAAGCTCATTGACGAGCCTTCGAGTCCCCTATAAGTCGTGTAGGTTTCATTTATATTTAGTTTCATCATTTGAAATAATTTATGCAATCATATTAGTGTTTAATAGGTAGCTTAGGAGCTTTCATTTTGATTGCATTTAAATTAATTTTTTTTGCTCATTTATGACCGGCACTTTGACCAAAATACGATAGCCTCCTAGAGTCATCCCTTGTTGGGGGCCTGCATCGCGAGTATGGGTCTGCCGACCATGCCAAGAAGGATGTGTATGGGTGTCTTGCGCCGCGACCATAGAGTAGTGTATCCCGCCACGAAATGAAATGTGTGTACAAATCTTCAAAAATGCAACAAGATTTTTTGCCACACAAAAGAAAACGTGTACACATGTCACACCTGTAATTTTGGGACCTAAAACATATTTCTCCGTCGCATCAAGAAAAATACGAACGAGTACTTAATTTTGAATTATCTATTGTGCCTCAAGAGTGACATGCGAGCTTCACCCCACCACGCTATAAAAAACATGTATAGGCTTCCCCTTAACGTGTCAGATGACTCTTAATAGGCATTTCATGAGTGTTTTGAATTGTCTGCCGCATCGCAAGCGTCACGCATGAGTTTTGCTCCACCATGCTAATAAAACGTGTATAGAATTTTACTAGATGCCTCAATGCATTGCGATAGATATTTCAAGAGCTACGAGTATTATATCTTTCGCGCGGTGGTGAAGATGAGCGAACCTGCATGCATACATGAACATTGAATAGCATTTAACCTACACTCCAAATAACCATCACTGCCATTCTAATTCCACCAGAAGCTAAGATCCAAGCAGACTTAAATTTCATTTTCAAACAAACAGCAAAGAAAAATAATTAAAGCTCCAGGATTTGAATTTTTTTTTAATACCTTAAAGCTGAAGGAGTTGGGGTTTGCAGCTGGAAGTTGGCCGCAGGAGAAGTGGTTTCCGAAGGGAGGAGAAGCAGGCTGAGGGAATGAGTTTCAGTAGAGTTGGCCACCGGAGGGAAGAGCAGCAGGCAGATGGAGTTTCGGTGGGAGGTGTGACGTTAAGCTCGTAGGGAGGAGTCGGGGAAAAATCGGGAGAAGAGGGGAAAGTGTCATGATCGGGTGAGCGGGAGCGGGGTGTGCGTTAGCTAATAGGATATATTTTCCTAATGTCATTTACACATGCCATAATTCTGAGTGGCTAACGTGGGCGGCAGAGGCAGGGCGAGGGATTTTCATATTCTTATTATTTTATTTTATATTTTTTATGATTTTAAATGTATTTATTTGTGTGCCGCTAACTTGTGCATAAAATCCGACGAGATGTGTGTTTTTTTTTTTTTTTGGTAAAGTCGATATTTTGAATGTGGAGTCCATTTTTTCATGGGATTTTGTTTCAATAACCTTGTCTCTAATTGAGATGATATGAGTCTGAATTAAGTGTGTCACACACGTATTCTGCTGATTTCACCGTACTTACTCTTTTTGATCTTAGGAGATTCTTCTTTAGGCAATTTTGGTATTTCGGACCAGCTCACATAGTTTATTTTGTGATCAAATGTTATTTTAGTGACTTCATCGACGATCAAAATGATTCAAACTCAAATTACGGATGTTGTGCCATCAACTTATTTCTTTTACCATGCTCCCTTTATGTGCGATCGATTTGTCTTTGGAATATATTTGAGGGTCAACAAGAGGTGGAGTAGACCAACTTTTTTTTTACTATAAGATTTTTCTCTCTTTCTCATTGCTTGCTCCAACATTAATTATTCATCTCTCAATGGCAAAGCATGTGCTCTATTGTGGTTGTTAATGAAATCTTCAACTCCATAACTTTAGTTATTAAAATCTCCAGTAAAAGTTTGGAAAGTTTTGTGAGGCCCAAGTATTGCAAAAGTAGAGGTGCTATAGTTTTCCTGACATGCCTTTTAGATAGAAATTGTTGTGATAACTACAACCAAGTTTTTGTTTTACCAGATCACTAAAAATGTGTCCCTAATGATCTCGAACATCTGGGTGTTTTATTACCTTTAATCTGTGTCCCTGAAGGTGTCTCTACTTTTAGGATGAAATTAGAAAGAAGAGAAATAACTCTTATAAAATTCTATCATGGGGCACCTCAATGAGTTCATGCCACAAATTATTTACCCAATTGCTTATGCCTTTTTAGTATGTGGTTTTCTCCCTTTTTATCTTAACACCTCCATCCCTCTTTCTTTCCCCTTCCCTCTCTCTCTTTTCATAATTGTTTTTCATTTTCATGCACGTACGCATAACTTTCAACCTTCCACATTTTTACTTGCTACCTTGCTCTTATAGTAAATGTTGCTTGTTGAATAAATTCAATGTTCAGCATGGAATTATACTGCTTAGATTACTTTCCGGTATCTTCATCCCTTATGATTTGGAAGCTCGATAGTCTCATTTATGAATCCAGTTCTTTATTCAAATGAATGCGAAAAAAATTTTATTCTTGTTGTTGCAATATTCTTTGTCAATATGCAATTTTCTACTCATTTCCATAACTCGTGTTAAAACTAAAAATTAACCATTATGAAGTCCTATTTAAATATAAGAAATTCAATGAGAAAACATGAATGGTATTGTAGGAAAATATATGTATCTTTATACTTCTAATAAAAACTTTGGTAATAAAAATAATGCATTTATGTTCCCTTTTTGTAGATCAGCCCCCTTTAAGAATGTCTATCCAATTGGTTGAGTTTGAGATTTCAATCACGGTCTATAATCAAAGAGTATACCAGAGTTACCGGTATGGCTAAAAACATACCAACAATCACCCTACAGGAAAAACAAGTACTATTTTAGTCCATACAAAGCATTGTAAGAAAATATATTAACTAGAGAAAAAGAAGCTATTACCCAGCACTCAAAATGTCAGGGCAAACGTCATAGTCCTTGGCAAAAACAAATGGAACAATTCCTTGAGGTAGAGAAGCCTGCATATATGCATCTGTTATAATTTATTTCTCTAAAAATAGCATATATTTCAAAAAGAAAATTTCATATCAAGTAATTCATAAGCCCCTTTTCTGTTAAAATAAGAAGAATAATTTATCATTACTTGAATAATTGCAACATTAAGAAGCGTCCCTTTCATCTGTAAGGTATATGATGGGATCACCATAAGTATTGGCCCAACAATGAATCTCAAGACCATGGAAAAAATCAACATCCGAAGGCCACATGTTATGATCCTTGACTGCGATGCCATGAAGAGTCCTATAATTTGGGAAAATTAAGTTCTCATTTCATGCTTGTTTTGTTCCATATTAGCTAAGAGATTACCTACCTAAGCTGAACATGGCCATTCCAAGACCACCATTTGCTAAAATTGATATGGAGTTTTTTATTATCGTTGGAAGCACAATAGCCCACCTGGATGGTATTCAACTTTGCAATTCAATTCTATGAATATTTGCACAACATGCATTTTTTACTAATATGAAGTTCGTATTGTTAAGATTAGAATCCTCATACCTATTGCTAATGAGTGACCATAATAGGCCAACTAAGCAGGCATATGTGTTGGGATTTGATATCAGCTTCCTTCCAACCATTGAAAGTATTAGCCAAGATTTGTTCCTCAACTTGACAATGATACTTTTCTTCTCTTCTGCCCTTGAGTGAATCCTCTCCCGAGTTTCCAATTCGTCTTCTTCTATTGCCACTTCATGTTCAAAGTGATTGTCTGTCATGTGCACTAGAAAGACATGGAGAGAAATGTTTAACAACAATGGTGTAGGAGCTCTAATCAGCCCTTTGAAAAAATGAAAGCAATTAATTTATCCTCTTCTTCATGGTTGCCATAACCAGTGTAATGGGGCAAGCTTTATGATTTATTTTTTCATTCATTCTTGATAAATTTTGCAAGAAACATTTTCATATATTTCTTTTTTTTAGTTATAATTTGTCACCATATTCCTTAGGTTAATGCATTTCTCTTTTTGATGATTTGACCTATATTATATTTATCTGTCAAATGGTTGCAATCACTATCAATCATCATGCATATTCAACCCATCCTAGTTTATTCCAATTGCTTTTTCTGTATTAGATGCTACTTCCACATTTCCTCTGACAGAATTGTATGAATTAATCATTCCATGTCTTATAACAGATTTATTTTAATGTTATCATTTTCATCATACTCAAATTATCTTACCAATTTTCACTATACAAACCTTGGATATGTACATCATAACTAGTCTAAAGAGAGTTCTATAGATGTTACCATCAAATTTCCTTAATATTTTCTTATCAGATAATTTTGTTTGATTCATTTCTCTATGATAACCACGTATAATTAAATCTGAAATTTAGAACATCATTAATTACATCCCAATTAATTCGTCAAAATGGTACGTTCATGCAAATTACATCCCATGGGAATTTCTAGAACTTAGGATTTTTTATTTTTCAAATTAATTACTTGTAGGAAATAATTAACACAATGATATCAAATTTCACACATGAGGGTTACACATTGAAATAAAAAATGCATTATGACTTTTATATGTGTATGCTACATAGCTAAATCCATACAAATTGTGCGCTGCGTATGTAATTTTCCCTACAAAATATTAAGGCAATACGAGGTATGCAATTAGTTATTCATTAGGCCTTGAAATTAATAATTAGTTATAAATTTTAGAAATAAACCCTTAAAATTTTGTAATGAAATAATAGAAATCAATCAGGAATAATATATCATCATTCAAATTTGCATTTTTCCACAAATCCTTTGTAAACCCCAAAAAAAATTATGACATTCCATAAAAATACTATTGTTTTGGTCTCATAAAAAATATTATAGTTAGTGCCCAAAAATTTTTCAAAATTCTCTCAAAAGTTTATAGTGTGCTACAAATATTGAAATCTAAAAATGACAAATGACAAATTCTAGATAGTTCGAAATAAAAATGTGGGATAAGTTATTTTATTGTTTTGAATGGGTTATTTGAAACTCTATTCACCAAACAAAAATAATTCTCTTCATGATTAGATCAAATACTAATGTTGACATACTCCCACAAAGTTTAGAGCCTTTTATTTTTTTCTATAATCTTAGGTAAAATATAAATCAAAAGGGATATAAGAGGTTTCTTACTTGATCATGTAGAGATCCTTTGATTTTTTGGTGTTGTGATTTGTTTTCTTCAACTAAGGGCTCATATTCATATAAAAACCCTTTCTTTTTTTTTCTCTCTCTCATTGTATCTTGTATGTTGTCAATTTATTCTAGTAAATAACTTATCAAAAAATTATTCTTCACTTGCGACAGTGTTTGGATTGTTTTCTCAAATGAAAAGAGGATTTCCTAAAGTAAATGACTGTCTAAGAGCTTCTTTCCCTATTATAAGAGTGTTTATTTTATCTAGTACATGTCGTGCGAGATAGATTATAAGCATGGATGTAAGCTACAATAATAGCCCATTGAATTGTTACTTATTTCCATTTTTATTATTTTTACATATCTTATTTAGTATTGCATTTTTAATTTTTATTTATTTTTCAAAATAAAATATTGTGAACTATTAAAATATTAAAAATTTTAAGAAGCTAAATTCACCTCCCTTATGAGTACATGGATACAAATAATTGATATCAAAGCCTAAGCTTAACATCAAATGCTTTTTTTCAATATATATATTGATCATAATACTTGATAAATAAATGAATGGCACTAAAAAGTACAACCATCCTTATTTATGGGAATGTCTTTATTTCGTAAGGAGCAAAATGAATGTATACTTGCAACCATGCAACTTGACAAATGGTGATTTTATTCTAAGGGAGGTTTGTAAAGCATTACTATTATCAATTACTAAAGATATTGAAATTCCAAAATCTAGGGAATAATGCTCTTCAATGAAATAAAGCATGTGTCTACTCGAAACTATGGGAGTAAATGTGTTATGTTTGACTTTGAAAAATGATGATTATATTAAAAATTTGTAACATAAGAATAATGAAAGAGATTATGACAAAGTAATCATCGCTGATAAAAGAATGAATGAGGGAATGAAAATAAATAAATAAAATTCCATGCAAAAAATATAAATTAATAAAAAATATGTACAAAACATTATAAAAATATTCAAATGCATCACAAAAATAAACAACATACTTATTGCATTTGGTAAGGAACATTTGATCCAAGAAAAGGTAAATCAAATGCTAAGAGAGTGGGTTCTTACAATAATAGCTATCTATAAATAAAGGGTTCTAAATTCATTAATAAAAACATAGTTCAATAGATTATAGGGAGGACAACTTGAATATAGAGGTTAAAATGTTATGTTTAAGAGTTATGACTTCAAAAACATAAAATCCTTACTCTTAGAGAGTTATGGAACTAAGAATGCATTATGAAGATACAAACTATAAATAATTTTCAAGAGAAACATTTATAAAATATATGGAAACAAAATTTAATATAAGTTTAGAATGATTAAAAAATCAATCTTATAGGTGGCAAAAAGAATTTAAATATGCTTTGTATGCTACAATCCTAACTACTTCAAGTCAAACTATCTTTTGGGTAATCATGGATGAAAAAAAAAAGATACATTTAAGAAAGGCAAGAAGGCATTAAGGGTGAGGGCCGATTCAAGTAGTGAGAAAGAAAAACGTTATTTAATAATGAATATTGATCTATTTAGAATGAAACAAGTGAAAATTTTCATGGTAATTTATTTGAAATTAATAAAGCTCTAATTAGTTTGAAAAATAATCAAACATTAAAGATTGATCATGTCAATTTAAATTTGCATTATATCTAGCTTGAAAATAAGTTGCAACATGCTAAACAAGAAATTTTTGGACAATTAATTAACATCCTTGGTTTATTACATTGCTTAAAAGAAATTACTTATTAAGAGAAAATTAGAGTATTTTTACAGTCTATCTAACACTACAAAAATATAATATTTTGAACCTCTATAGACATTTACTAAGTGCATAATTTTAGTAGTTTGAGACACAAATATAAATAATATAAAGTTATAGATACAACTAAAAAACCTTTTTAAGTCCATATTTCTAGGTTTACAAAATAAATAGTTGGAACCCAACCTCTACATTTACTCATCATATTCATTTCTTTGATAGACCTCAAGAAATAAGGGTTCAACAATTGATTCATTAAATACTTAGGTAGCTAAGCTTTAACAATAGGATTATTAAGGGAATATGATAGCTACATAAAAAAAATTTATGATAAAGGGTTAAAGATCAAAAATTATTTGATTAGAATGAATAAAGATAGACCCATGTAACTAAGAAAAAATTAAAAGAATAAAATATTAAGTGTTGGCTCTTTTTGCTATGGATTTTACACTCAAGAAGGTTATATTGGTTGATTATTAGAAGGATAATCAAATGACTATCATCTAACTATGTAATAACAAGTATGCGATCAAATTTCTTTTGATTAATATTTAATTAATTTGAATAATGCAGCCTAATTTATTTTTCATAGATAGTTAGTTAAACTTATTAGATTAATCTTTAGTGATTTGAAATGTTTAAAAGCATACTATGATGATATATGAGTTCAAATTGAGTATTTTTATGTCATATTCTTGTACACTTTATTAAAACTATATATACATGAATTAGAATTTGGATTACATAATCTCAAGGACCGCCTACGTTTAAATTGTTAGTCAGGTAGATAGACCCATACATCTCTCACCTTCATAAAAGTGGTGACCATTTAAAGACACGTAAAAGTATATCAATAGATTTATTTCGAGTTCCCACTAGCATATGAAGGAGAATGTATAAGTATGTTATAATTGATGATTACTAAATGTTTGTGCTGGCGGCATTCCTAACTTATAAAATGACGCAACTATTAAATATATGATATTTTTAAAGTGGATTACTAAAGATAAAGCTTTTTTAATTATGAATATTTGGATTGATCATGGGGGATAATTTAAAAATTAGAAAATCATGATCATTTATGAAGAGGGTGATATTAGATTTTTTTTCCTTGGACATCACAATTGATTTTAAAAGTTTGAACGTCGTCATTGCTGGACCCAAGCCTGGATGCGAAAAGTAGAGGGTTGCGTTAGGTAGTCAACAGTCAGCGTAAAACTTGTTTTAAAAATTATGAAATGAATCTTTTTGATTCATGTAGCCAACCCCACTTAGTGAGATAAAGGTTTTGTTGTTGTTGTTGTATCACAATAGAATAGTGGAATAAGAAAATGGAAAAAAAAACTAAATTATAAATGACTAGCATAACTGGCATATATTGATCATTGTAAGGTTTATAATTATAAATTAAATGTTTGATTTTAAAAGATTAGTGCCTATAAATTGTTATGAGTATTACCAGTTTTTTTTTTTTTTTTTTCTAAAAGTGAAAGTGTTAGGTCATGAGCATATAAAATATTTTTTTTTAAAAAAATCATATTTTAGATTAGCCAAAAGTATCAAAAAAGGACCCACAACACTTGGATTACTTTGGGAGTAGAAGTATGCCTCTAAGAAATATAAGGAACATATCACATTAGTATGTAAAGTATGATTAGAGAAAAGATAAATCATTCATCATTATCATATCACATTAAACTAGTATTCTTTGATGAAGCCTTAGATGATGTGTCTTTATAAAAAAATAGTGTAAGAATAAAAGAGACGTTTTTAGCAATGATATTTAGGGTTAGTTTTTGCAATGTTATTAACAAATTTTTTTTTAAAAAAAACTAAGTCGGTTTAAGAGAAAAAACTTTATGAATCTAGGTATGTTGTAAGGAATTAATGTTAGGTTGGCAGAACAAAGGTATCACTTAGTAAAAGGAATAGATTTTGAAGAATTTTATATCCTTAGAACAAGATTTGAAGCTATT
>JXCR01058645.1:459247-472289 GCA_002079205.1 Phalaenopsis hybrid cultivar
ATATATATATATATATTAAAAGATTGACCAAAGGGCGGTCCCCCCAGCCCATCCCATGTGCAAATTTGAATCTCCTCTGGTCGAGGATTCAAACCTGGGTTGAGAAGGGTCTTACGCAGAGCCGCCACTGTTCTTTTTTACAAGACTCAGTATGTCATAAATTCGCAAGAACTAATAATAGTTTAAGATTTATTCGATGAGAAAGCTTATGCATTTCTTATGCCATAAATTTTTTTTGTCACATTCAAAAGATTTTGAATACATTGATTAAAATGTTAAATATCTATTGATACAAGTCTATTTATATGACTTAAGCCCATTAACTATCATTGATAAAGATATAAGTAGGAATATATATTTTCTAATTTAAAAAGAAAAACTTGGAGATTTGATATATTTGAAAATTAGTGGACTAGACATAGTGTCAGTAGTAGAATTATGCATTAAATTTCAAACTATTCCTAAGCAATCTTATCTAATGATAGTGGGGAGAGATTTTAATGTATTATAAGTTCATACAACCTAAGAATGAATAATCTTTAACATGAGCTATAATTATGATTTGCAAGATAGTATGATGGCAAGTTTATAGAGATAGTTAAGAAGAACCTAAAGCATTATGGGTGAGTTAGTTTCCAATAAAAAATGATGGTTGAGTACTAGGCTATTAGGAAAAGGGTGAACTCAAAAGAGGTTCCAAAGTGCTAGATGTTATTGGTGATAATGATAATAACGACGATGTTAACTCAAAGGAGTTTTAATATAATTATTTATTCTTGTAGTGATAATAATTTTAATAGTATAAAAAAATTAACTTTTTTAGTTCAAAATATAGTATTATTACAAATATTTTACATTAAAGAATGATAAAGAGAGTTTAATTAAATTGAATACTATATCAAATAAATATGAATTTCTTAGAAGCTTTTGTCTTTGTAAGGCCTATGAACTTATCAATATAAAGTTTAGTTATAGGATATATGTTTATAAATTTTGATGAGCATTATCATATATATTTAAAAATGAAATATTTGGATCATGAAATATTACAAGATTGAAAAATCTTTCTTGGATAAGCCAAACGTATTAAATAAGACTCCATCAACACTTTATTTACATAAGGAGTGGAGTTATTCATATAAGAAATATGAGGTGCTTATCATAAAAGGTAGGCCAAATGGTGTTAGAACTAAAAGTATTATCAGAGAGGAAACAAATTAATTAGCTTTTTCATTTCACAAATAACTTGTATTTATAGATGAAGCTTTCGCTGACATTCTTAAAAATAATTATTAGGAATTATGTTTAAAGTTCTGTTCAAACAAATATTATTAGAAAATAATAAAAACTATGTGGGTTTACAAGAATAAGTTGGACAACTCCACGCATGTTGTAAGGAAAAATTTAAGGTTAAGAACACAATTTATTACATGACTTACAAAAAAATACACTTCGTACTATCTTATATCCTTATAATTAGATTATAAGCAATTAAAATATTATTGGTATTTTATCATTAAAATATATTCATACTATATCATATAAATGTAAGGAGTGCACTTTTTTTTAGGATTGGTAGGAAGTTGTTTAAGTAGAAAAATCTCTACGATTTATTAATTACCTATAAAAATATCATGTGTCTGAACAAAACAGACACTTCATGGATTGAAATAAGTTTTTAAAATTTACTATGAAAGGATGAGCGATGATTTTTAGTAGTAGTGAAGTTGATACCAAGCGATATAATAAGACAAATTTGAGGAAAAATGATAATATCATTGTGATATATATATATATATATATATATATATATATNGGTTGGTGGGTTGTTAAGAGTGGCTTTCGATTTTTGGTTATTGTTCCATTTGTTTTTATTATTCCATTGACAGTTTTTGGGGTTAAAGGTTTTACGAGATTTAATGGCTATACCAACCCTGCTGAGGTACTAGAAGTCAAACAAACTTTTAACAATAAATTTTTAATATTTCCACAGCACAATGGTTCGATTTTTAAGGAAAATAATTTAATTTAATTATGTATATAATTATATAATTTTAGTTTTGAAAATAGCATTTTATTTTTTGAAAACGGATGAGACTAGATAAATCTCATATATTTAATAGTTTAGGTTGTTGAGCACAATACCACAAGTAATACGCTGCCCCGAGAGATAAGCATAGTACATGTCAGTAAACTTAACCATTTAAACTAAAAAAATTACCACATTCGATTGGTCTGCAAAATTTATGACCGACAATTTGCATATCTAATAGAAAGATTATATAGGGTTTATATTACTTGCGTTCTTAATTCTCTAAAGTAACAAGCCCGTACAATTAATTACATTTTAAATGATCAAAATCACTTAAGAAAACTCTTGATAACTATCAGAGGTTGTCTTCAAGAATTCGAAGTTAAGTTTTGATGAATGGTTGTAAGAAAATCAAGTGGGAAGGGATTAAGTAGGAACAACTATTTTAGAGATTAAAGGAGAGAAAAGTAGGGGATGCCACAGATCTTGAAAAGATTCTCAATTACTTCCTAAACTATCCAATTGTTTGGCTTTACATTTTGGAAACAATGACATTTTGGAAACAATGTTATTTAATGTTCACTCATACTATTTTTTTTTATTTAGGGCCAACATTTGCACAAAATAAGGTTATGCAAACCATTTGTGAAGATAGAAAGGTTTACGTTCTACTGAACGAACTACCTCAGAATCCTATAAAGGGTTGGGACTTATATTGCAAAACATGATTATGTAGAAGCCTAAAGATAAAGTGAGGATTTATGTCATGTTAGATGAACAACCTAGATATCGTAAGGGTTTATGTTATTTAAAACTAAGGAAATGTTATGTTGTGGATCATTATTAGATCTTTATTGAGTCTTGACCGTCATCTGAGGTTATTCTTCATCCACTTGCATCCTCATCGTGCTTTCCCGACAGTTAGCTTCAAGCTCCTTACTGTGATAGTTCTAAGTTTAGGGCTTATGTTTAAACTTGTGATTATTGTTGGGTCTCAGAGGCTTATCACAGGGTTCCTCTTTAAATGTGGCCTAATAATTTCTTCCCTATTTTTCTTTGTAGGTATATTAAATTATGCATAAGTAAAACATGTTGTAAGACATAGTAAAATAAAAATGCAGTAATAGAAAAGTGATAGTGCGCACCCGCTCCCTTTAATGCTACTGCTAAAAGGTTAGCATTATAAACATAACATGAAAATATATAGAAATTACACAAAACATGAGGAAACATGAGCATGTGAAACAAGTTAAAATAACACATTATAGAAGATTAGAGTTGGGTGTAAGAATTTCAAGTTGTGGGGTGAACTAAGAATCAGGGTCGAAGACTTTATAGATTCTCGAGAAACATCTGCAGGAAAGCATCAACATCTTGTATGTGAGACCCAACATAGGGTAAAAGACAACAAACAAAGGAATCATCAGATGATAACTCTCGGCTCAATCTGTGTCATTGACAAATGAACTTTCCAAAAGATTGCACTCAAAATATTTTTAATTTTTCACGCATATAAAGATTCTTAATTTATCATGATATAAAGAATTAGATTTTTCAANACACTATGGGTCAATTTTTAAGGAAAATAACTTAATTTAATTATGTATATAATTATATAATTTTATTTTTGAAAATAGCATTTTATTTTTTGAAAACGGATGAGACTAGATAGATCTCATATATTTAATAGTTTAGGTTGTTGAGAACAATACCACAAGTAATACGCTGCCTCGAGAGATAAGCATAGTACATGTTAGTAGACTTAACCATTTAAACTAAAAAAATTACCACATCCGATTGGTCTGCAAAATTTATGACCGACAATTTGCATATCTAATAGAAAGATTAATAGGGTTTATATTACTTGAGTTCCTAATTCCTTAAAGTAACAAGCCCGTACAATTAATTACATCTTAAATGATCAAAATCACTTAAGAAAACTCTTGATAACTATCAGATGTTGTTTTCAAGAATTCAAAGTTAAGTTTTGATGAATGGTTGTAAGAAAATCAAGTGGGAAGGGATCAAGTAGGAACAACTATTTTAGAGATTAAAGGAGAGAAAAGTTGGGGACGTCACAGATCTTGAAAAGATTCTCAATGACTTCCTAAACTATCAAATTGTTTAGCTTACATTTTGGAAACAATGTTATTTAATGTTCACTCATACTATTTTTTTTTTTATTTAGGGCCAACATTTGCACAAAATAAGGTTATGCAAACCATTTGTGAAGATAGAAGGGTTTACGTTCTACTGAACGAACTACCTTAGAATCCTATAAAGGGTTGGGCGTTATATTGCAAAACATGATTATGTAGAAGCCTAAAGATAAAGTGAGGATTTATGTCATGTTAGATGAACAACCTAGATATCCTAAAGGTTTATGTTATTTAAAACTAAGGAAATGTTATGTTGTGGATCATTATTAGATATTTATCGAGTCTTGACCATCATCCGAGGTTATCCTTCATCCACTTGCATCCTCATCGTGCTTTCCTGACAGTTAGCTTCAAGCTCCTTACTGTGATAGTTCTAAGTTTAGGGCTTATGTTTAAACTTGTAATTATTGTTGGGTCTCAGAGGCTTATCACAGGGTTCCTCTTTAAAGGTGGCCTACTAATTTCTTCCCTGTATTTCTTTGTAGGTATATTAAATTATGCATAAGTAAAACATGTTGTAAGACATAGTAAAATAAAAATGCAGTAATAGAAAAGTGATAGTGCGCACCCTCTCCCTTTAACACTACTGCTAAAAGGTTAACATTATAAACATAACATGAAAATATATAGAAATTAAACAAAACATGAGGAAACATGAGCATGTGAAACAAGTTAAAATGACACATTATAGAAGATTAGAGTTGGGTGTAAGAATTTCAAGTTGTGGGGTGAACTAAGGATCAGGGTCGAAGACTTTATAGATTCTCAAGAAACATCTGCAGGCAAGCATCAACATCTTGTATGTGAGACCCAACATAGGGTAAAAAACTACAAACAAAGAAATCATCGGATGATAACTCTCGGCTCAATCTGTGTAATTGACAAATGAACTTTCCAAAAGATTGCACCCAAAATATTTTTAATTTTTCACGCATATAAAGATTCTTAATTTATCATGATATAAAGAATTAGATTTTTTAAAATATCAGTTTCAAAGAAAAATATTATTTTCATCTCAAAGCTATATTTTTTATCATTTTACTATATATTTTGTCAATTAGGCATTTCACAAGTTAGTCACACCGTTGGGCTGGAGCTACAAGAAACCCATGAGAGTAAGAGCAACTCTTTACCAAATGCTAGGGAATAGTAATGCCAATCATTGACCCTCCTAAAGTCATCGAACTAGGATATACAATACTATCACACATACTTAGATGCCTTTCTAATCATCGTCCATGCCATCAAAACTTTCCACTTACACCAACCTGATGATCCACACGTGGTCACGTTTTAAACATCCTCAGTTTCTTAGAAGGTTTGAGCACTGTATCCATGGCCCATACCTTTGAGCCTTTGGTATTTCTGTAGGTTAAGTTATTAAATCATAATTCTCATTAATAAGTGTTAATTGAAAAGGTTCCGAATCATATCTTGGTAGGTCTTTATGTTTTGAGGATGATTTTCCTCAATAAATTATAATAAGCCCAAATATCCTATGGAATGTCCAAAACTTTGTAGGGTTGTTCAGAGGGTGACTCTGAACAACTTTAGAATCTCTTGGACTATTTTAAGTTCATTTAGCCTTACTATGGTGTTGAGTTGATTNAAGAAACCCATGAGAGTAAGAGCAACTCATTACCAAATGCTAAGGAATAGTAATGCCAATCATTGACCCTCCTAAAGTCATCGGACTAGGATATACAATACTATCACACATACTTAGATGCCTTTCTAATCATCGTCCATGCCATCAAAACTTTCCACTTACACCAACCTGATGATCCACACGTGGTCACGTTTTAAACATCCTCAGTTTCTTTGAGCACTGTATTCATGGCCCATACCTTTGAGCATTTGGTATTTCTATAGGTTAAGTTATTAAATCATAATTCTCATTAATAAGTGTTAATTGAAAAGGTTCTGAATCATATCTTGGTAGGTCTTTATGTTTTGAGGATGATTTTCCTCAATAAATCATAATAAGCCCAAATATCATGTGGAATGTCCAAAACTTTGTAGGGTTGTTCAGAGAGTGACTCTGAACAACTTTAGAATCTCTTAGACTATTTTAAGTTCATTTAGCCTTACTATGGTGTTGAGTTGATTAACCCATGTTGAAGTATGAGTTATGTTATTATACTTTAGACTGCTCCGTCTGATTCCTTAATTAGCCCATGAGCGAGGCAAATGATCAACCGTTATTGTCATATTAACAGTTACGCAAATAAGCACCCCTGAGAATATGCTTATAACCATTGGAGAATCTTACAATCTTTCCCGTCAATTGGGCTTGAGTTTGTAGTGTTTTAACATGTTTTATTATCACTTGTTTTATTTCTTTAATTATTAATCAAATGGTATCAAATTAAACCTAGCTCACTACTAAGCTCTTAAAACATGAGGGTAAACTTGTAATTTTTTGAAAATTTTGTAAAGCTAAGAATTAAATTTCTATTTAACCATTTCTTGTAGTCCAAATTAGTTATTTTTTGATCTTCTAGCTCATGCCTCACTCTTGAATCATCCAAATTGTCATTTCTCCCGATGTATAATAATTAAACTAATTACAATTTTACATTTTTTAGAAAAAAACATGAACGAGTTACTACCCTATTCCCCTTTGTGTTTCAAGCACTTCAATGGATTAATCATCACAATTTAACACCCTTTCCCTCTTTTTTAAGCCTAAAAATTAATTAAACAAAGATAGAGTATAAAATTCCAAAATTACTTTAATGCCCTTAGGGTTTATACCCCATAACTCTTACTCATAATGATAAATTTTCATTGACCTCTTACTCTTGGACTAATTAAGATAATAGAGGTGAAGTTATATTTTTCATAAATTTAATTATTTTCTATAATTATTTAAACCAACATTTTTAAATTTTCAATTGTAATTGATTTAATTATACAAAATGTGCCCCCTAGGTCTAGGAAAATTTTGTGATGTTGTTAAATGTCAGATGACCAATCAAAGTAATTTTCATGATTTTTGGATTATATTTTAATTTTTACAGTTTTTAATTGATTTTAGTAAGAAAAAAAGTGGAAAATATTTTTTAACTTAAAAATACACTTTCTTGTTTCTCTGATCTCTCTGACCTCAGTGAACTCAATAAACTTTGTTTTGCGTTTTTCTGAATAACATTTTTTTTATAATTTTTTAATGAAATAATTCGTAGAATCATAGAAAAACATATTTAGAAATCCAAAGCACACTTTTTCTATTTTTAAAATTTTGTGGGGACATCTTAAGGTTTCTTTAATCAATGAAAATTTTGTGATATATTGAATTATTTTTACATTTTTATCATTTCTTAATTATTTTAAATGGAAAAATGTATAAAATGCTTTTTTTTTTGTTTTTTAAAACCTATTTTTACTTTTCTTTAGTCCCTCTGCCTTTGATTAATTTTCCAAACTTTATCGCATATTTTTTTATTTATATCTTATTTTTTNTTTGTTTTTTAAAACCCATTTTTACTTATCTTTAGTCCCTCTGCCTTTGATTAATTTTCCAAACTTTATCGCATATTTTTTTATTTATATCTTATTTTTTATAATTATTTTAAGTAAAGAGAGAAAATTACCATGGGAAACTAGTGCTTTTAAGGATGGAGATGCTCTCTGAATTTGAAAAAATCTAAGAACATCCATAACCTTGTGGAGGACAAGCCATGAAAATTTCATGTTGTGGTGATTAATATATAAATATTTATGGTTTAAATAAGGTTTGTGGCATTTANTCTCTCTGAATTTGAAAAAATCTAAGAACATCCATAACCTTGTGGAGGACGAGCCATGAAAATTTCATGTTGTGGTGATTAATATATAAATATTTATGGTTTAAATAAGGTTTGTGGCATTTAATTAATTAAAAATCAGAACTAGAACAAATGCTTTCAATTTTAGCTCATTAAATTCTCCACTGTTTGCTGAACATAGTGGCATTTCTCTTTTATTTCTTTGATTTCTTTACACCAAGATATGATTGCTGAAAGTTATATTTCATTTTTTGTATTTAGTTAAATAAAAAATACCCACATTTTCCTACTTAACCAAGTCGCTCCCAACTCATCCTCGACATTTTTGAAGCTCCGCATGGCACCCTCTCATTCGTTATGTTTTCCACATGGGTCGCACCATCACCATGCGACCTGGAGTCTTTAATTGAACCATTTCATCGTCTGTACCAATCCACGTTGTTCATTTTGAATACACGGGAATGAATGATATCCGATCATCATCCTACAATAACTCTAACCTGAAAACCTTCCAAACTCTAAAACTAAGACCACTCTCATTAATTAACTAAATTAAGTGTCGTTTTTTTCTATAGCTTAGTCCAAGTGTGACGAAGACATCTATATGGTTAGGTGGACATGGATTGTCATTTCGTTCANTTTTCAATTTTAGCTCATTAAATTCTCCACTGTTTCCTGAACATAGTGGCATTTCTCTTTTATTTCTTTGATATTTTTACAACAAGATATGATTGCTTAAAGTTATATTTCATTTTTTGTATTTAGTTAAATAAAAAAGACCCACATTTTCCTACTTAACCAAGTCGCTGCCAACTCATCCTCGGCATTTTTGAAGCTCCGCGTGGCACCCTCTCATTCGTTATGTTTTCCACATGGGTCGCACCATCACCATGCGACCTGGAGTCTTTAATTGAACCATTTCATCGTCTGTACCAATCCACGCTGTTCATTTTGAATACACGGGAATGAATGATATCCGATCATCATCCTACAATAACTCTAACCCGAAAACCTTCCAAACTCTAAAACTAAGACCACTCATTAATTAACTAGATTAAGTGTGGTTTGTTTCTATAGCTTAGTCCAAGTGTGACGAAGACATCTATATGGTTAGGTGGACATGGATTGTCATTTCGTTCACAAAAGTCTAAACTGAGGCAAAAATGGAAGTTTTGAGCTTATACATTTGCCCAAGAGGTAAGGCCTTTGTTGGGTTGGTTGAGCAGCTTTTCCTTGGTCTCATGAATCTCCTCCAAGTGTTGGTTTGCTCTGTGAATGGGTCTAAGTATGACCCATACTAGATGTTGTATCATGTTTAGTCTAACAACAGGCTATGGGGTGCAGGAAAGGGGAATTTTGATTATAGAAGTGGTTTTAGGCTACAAAGAAGCTTATGGAAGGATCAATTTGAAATTTTGTAGGGTTTGGTGTAGTGGCCTAAAATTTCTTAGTTTTTAATTGGACAATTAGGGTTTATCAGTGGGGAAGAAGGGCTAAAGATGGTGGAGATGAGATTCTTTTGAGTGTAATGGAGGTTTGAAATGATTTTGGCATAGTTTCCCCAAGTTTTGTGAACTCACCTTATTTGGCCGTGAAGGGGTGACAGTTTTATAGGCTCAGCCGGGGCTTCAACTGGCTAGGGAAAGTTATGTGCTATTCACTTAGATTTCATAAATTGCATTTTATTGTTATTCTATTGAATTGCTTAGGTTTGCTTCAAAGTTCGTTATTATTGTAACTCTTGTAATGACACAATTGCCTACGAATGAAGTTCTTATATGTGCTTAAACTTTGATTCTTCTAATATAATAACATTTTCTTTCATAATAACCATATGTTTAGAATATTAAAATATANTGTTATTATTGTAACTCTTGTAATGACACAATTGCCTACGAATGAAGTTCTTATATGTGATTAAACTTTGATTCTTCTAATATAATAACATTTTCTTTCATAATAACCATATGTTTAGAATATTAAAATATAACTTATGGATAGCAGATTTTTTCTATAGAACTTGTTTAATTGGGTTATATAATTAATATTGTACTGTAGTTATTATGTAACATATACACTTGCTTAATCTCATAAAACAATACTTTAAGTTACAATGTGTGTTGCATTCAAATTATTAGTTTAACTATCATATGACAGCAATCATTACATGCTCAATACTTTTACCTAGCTTACACCTTGTAGATTTAATTACTTTATGCTGATTTTTCAAGCATATTAAATATGAAATATTTGAACTAATAAATTTTAGAGGTTTTTTAAAGCGTTGGATTATACACCATGAGCATCACTTTTCTTTGTCTTCTTTACTTCAACATTTACGTAGAGTAAAAGAAGGTCATGTCTTATTGGCATAACCTACTAACTTATGTTTCATTATGGTAGGACTAGGAAACTTAAACATAGAACTCTAAAGATAGAGTGGCCCAAGAATTGGGGCATATAAATTGGAAGTTAAAAATGCCTAAAAGCTAAGAGGTTGTTTGGGATCCCTTTTATTTATAATTATTATTTATTATTTATTATTTTTATTTTGTTTAATTTGTGTTTTGAAATTAAGTAAAACACGTTTGGTTAA
Source organism: Phalaenopsis hybrid cultivar (assembly GCA_002079205.1). NCBI lineage: Eukaryota > Viridiplantae > Streptophyta > Magnoliopsida > Asparagales > Orchidaceae > Phalaenopsis > Phalaenopsis hybrid cultivar. The sequence continues at coordinate 469,805 of JXCR01058645.1, forward strand.
GATAATTATTTTTTAAAAAATTAAATCATCTTTTAGATGCCCTTTGTATTTCTAAAAGTAATTTGATTTGTTTTTAAAGATAAAAGTGAAAGTATATAAATATACCAACCGAATAAGATAAAAAAATAATTTACAAAAAAAAAAAAAAAAAAAAAATGTGAAGTCGAACAGGGCCTAAGGTTCTAGCAAAACTTATAGGTTTCATGCCTAACTTTTGACATTTTTTAGGACATAAAACCTTAAAAAGTGAGGTTTTGTTATATTAAAAGCAATGAAACATATAGCCTTAGAGTGAGTTGGAGATGAGCTGCCAATAACCTTGATAAAGCTTAGTTCAAGTTATTAGCCCGTGTTGTTTGTTATAAGTCAATGCACTGCATAAATCATTGGGAGACTTCGATTATTAATTTAAACATTGGGATTAGCTTTCCTTTTATCAAATGAATGTCCTCCTTATGTTACTCTACTGGGATACAAATCATATCGGATCAAATATCCATGGGCTTAAAAACTTGTTAATGACTCAGCAATTTTGAAAAAGATATCTTGTTAATATTAGTGGCACTTCCATCAATATTTGTCAATGATGGACAAAATGGCCAGTTGGAAAATTTCAATTTCAAGAAGTTTTTCTTAGACATTTTAGCAATATGGCCTATTTGTGAGGTCCACAAGAGAATAATAAATGTTTTATCATGACACTCCCATGGTTAAAATAACCATACAATGTTTGTCCAAAGCAGGATTATCCATGAACTTGAATAGATCCTCCTGCCAGATTTCTCCAAGCATTTTGAGCGATAAATGTAGGCCTAATAATGATGGCTATAAAATAGATATTGTATATTTATTGGTGTTCATATAAATATTTGGATTCAACATAAACAATATTTAAACAAGGAAATCCTCTTTCTAAAGAATGACACATGACCAATGTGAATGAATGCATTCTCTCATCAGAACTATCTTGTTTATATAAGCCTAACAGTCGCTTTTCGTTTGCATGCCTAAGAAAAGTGAGCTTTTCTAGACTTAAAAAACTAGACATTTCCATAATACGTTGTTATGCATGTCACTATTTGTCTAACGGATAAATTGATGCCATTTCGGTGTAATTCTGCTTACGAAAGATTCTGTTTTGACAAAAGAAAATAAAAGGTTAAAAATTTGTTCTGATATGAAGCATTTCATCCGGCATAATTTCAGGCAACCTTTCCTGGGATTTAAATAAACGGCATTCCATTAATATTTGTTTTTTTTAATGATTTATATACAGCATCTAATAATGTTAGCTTGTTTATGCGAACAATGGCAGAAAATAAATTTATAGTATTACCAGAGTTTTCTGATGCCGGTGAGGACAATTCTTTAGCAGCACGGAACTCGAATAAAAACAGGAGAAGGGTATACCAAAGAAGGCTCTGCGAGACGACTATCTGGCCAAGAAGCTGTGCAGCTTCATCATCATACAAGCCTTTCAGTAATGGAATTCCCACAATCAGAGTGTTTGGTAGTGTAGATACAGAAAATCCGGTAATCAACAAATCAATACTTCCTTTGATGTACACTTTACAGAGGATTGCGAATATGATAAGAGCCAAGAACTTTTGCACAATGTCTGCTAAGAGAAGCTTGAGATTCATGTGGTAAGGATTGTTCGTGGAGATGACATGGTATGAAAGCAAAGGGATAGAAATCTTTGCAACGAACTTGTTAATCACAGAGCATTGATCTGGCGTGAACAGTTTCCACCATCTTACAGACAAGTAGGCCAAGGCCATGGCTACATATAATGGAACTGTTGCCTCCAGGACATGGTAAACATCTTCCCATGAAATCATATTTTATGATTTTATGAGGCTGAAAATATAATTCTGTTTTGTTGCCTGTCTAATCTCTAACGGATGAGCTGCTTATATACCACTTTAGAAAAATAAAAAATAAAAAAAAACAGAATTTAGAAATTTTATGATAAGGGGAAGTGCTCAAGGAACAAAACAATGCTTGAGATATCTTTAACCGAGTTCAGTTTTAATGGAGAATCTAGCTTTTCTGAAGTAAAATAGTTTTTATTTGCCATGTTCTTCCATGTCGATTAAGATAATAGAAAAACTGAGTGATCAGTTGGCCACCATAGAAAGTAATGTAATAAATTACGACTTTACTTATGCTATAGCTTTTCTAGACAAACTTTTCAAGCTATTTTTCTTTTGTTTAGCTCACGTATTTGTTTATGCGAACTATAAGCATCTTATTACCTTTTCTTTTGCAGCTTTTTGAACATCATTGCTGGCTTTTAACACATGAGTAGTATTTATGATTTGACTTACAGGTATATTCTAAACATAAGAGGCTTCGGGGTTAAATTTATATTATTTCTGCACTTTATTAACAAAATATTGCAACATAAGCTGCTTCGGTGGTTATTGTAGCAAGATTAATTAAAATATTTGGAATCTTTAATTGCACCTGCGTTCTCTTTTTA
>JXCR01058698.1:4514-17624 GCA_002079205.1 Phalaenopsis hybrid cultivar
GATATATATATATATATATATATATATATATATATATATATATATATATATATATATATATAAACAATCATTTAATAAAATAATATAATTTTCTTAAATGATATTGATATACCATATTAAAAATGATTAAAAATAATAATAAATTTTATGATAACTTAAGTATCCATCATACATAAAAAAATGTGCGCTTAACTAAGCTAAAACATAAAATTTTGGATTAATTTTTGCAAATAAAAGTTATCTGTCTTATTCAAAAAGTAAAGTGAGGCATGTTCATAAAATTTCAATCATTTTAAGTAAACCATAAAGAACATGACATAATAGCAGAATATTTGACTCATTCATTACTGATAATTATGATCATGCTTGATCAAAAAGCAAAAAATCACAAAAATGCATAATAAGAATCATTATGACGTAGGTGAGGATCAAACATAAGAACATAGTAACAACTAAGGTCATTACTAGCTTGGACTACCTGGCACCCCCACACAAATTATATGAATTCTNACATAATAAGAATCATTATGACGTAGGTGAGGATCAAACATCAGAACATAGTAACAACTAAGGTCATTACTAGCTTGGACTACCTGGCACCCCCACACAAATTATATGAATTCTTTACCGTATTCCATCCTATCAAATTTATATTACACATCTCAAAATCTTTTCAAATCCCAATTTTCCCCCTCGTACATCTAAGTCGCATTCATGATTGATAGAATGGGGGAAAAAATGGTTGCATAATAGAAGTTGTTTGCCAGCAAAGCACCATTAAGATGCCCTGCCAATGCTAGAATGAAATTATTCAATAAGTTGTCAAAGATATGACTGTACATAACTCAAGAAAAAGTACTTAAAATACAAGCAGCACATGTACCTCCATAAAGTTCTGAAANAATAATAGAAGTTGTTTGCCAGCAAAGCACCATTAAGATGCCCTGCCAATGCTAGAAAGAAATTATTCAATAAGTTGTCAAAGTTATGACTGTACATAACTCAAGAAAAAGTACTTAAAATACAAGCAGCACATGTACCTCCATAAAGTTCTGAAATTGAGTGAACATCTTGAACATCAGCTTGGCAAGAGAAATGTGTCCCCTAAATTAAATTAAAGGAACTAAAAATGAATGAAAGGATCAAATTGAGACAAATTTGTTTGGTTCTTGGTTCTTACCATGACTGATCAAAGTGTACAAAAGGATATCGGACCACCACTGGCTGGATAGGAAGAGACGGTATGAAAGCACCATGTTGAAATGAGATAAGAAACCTCCCATTTGTAGTGGTACCCTCAGGAAACAACAGAAGATGAGGGAAGCTGTTGCTTAAAGCCTTTCTCTGAATTTAAGCCCTTAAAAACGTGTTTCTGTATCAGATAGATAAAAAGTGGAAACAATTTTTTTCTTTATATAAGACGGCTTATGTTTACTCCAGCTATATGAGTCAGCCTACTGTTTCCACTGAAAGAATAATTAATCTGTAACTTTTAGCATTAGTTCAAATTCAGTTGAAACAGTGATGTTGGCTACTATTCAGAGTGCAGCTATAATTTGACAGAAGATTGAAAAGTCCATACGTAAAATATTTTCACATTCATACAACCAAAAAAGAAAAAAAAATCCATTTAGAAACCTAAACAGAAACGTTTACTATGGTCATCCAGACCCCCATAAACTGTAACTTCAAAATTTTGCAAGTGGTACAAGGATCAATTAACGCTAAACTCATGTGAAAACATCGAACCATTGTACTTGGTCATTAACACATTTCTTTAATAGAAGGTTTGCTGATACGAGAGATTGAACACAGTAAAAGAATACTGCTTCAGCAAGAACCAAGTTAAATGTATTACATCATGTCATTCGTTTCTATTAGAAGTTGCAGCACAATCTAAATTTTCTAATAGAAGAACTGCATTTTACGTTACATCTCTGTAACATCACATTGCATTCAATTTCAGAATCAAGGAAAAAAAAGACAGAGAGAGAATCATCTATTATTTTTCTACAGGCTCATTTCTGCATTTATCATTCTGAACTCGCTTTCCAAAAAAAACACTCCTAATCATCCCAAATGAGATTTTATAATAACCACAATAACAAACTATAAATAAAAAAAAGATTTCTTGCACGGATCCATGTTCTACTCCTCCTAAATCAAACAATTTGGGGCATTACATATATACCACATAATTCTTATGTATTTACATATCTAACACTTAAACTTTCTTATTTATATACATAACACTCAATTTACTATTATTAGTATTTTAAAAGAGAAATACACATTTTGATGCATAGGCTATGACACCAAAGTGTTATAAATGTAAATGTCAAATGTTTAGTGTTACATATATAAATACATAAGATCTGTGTGGTATGTATATAAATTTCCAAAAAAAAAAAAATTTAGCAATTCTTTGATATCTAAAGTTTCATCTGCAAGTTTATATCGACAGGAACCTAGCTATCAGATCTTCAGATCTATTATTTTTTTACATAAGCACATATTTGTGAAGTTTTAAGATAATTTTGGCAAAATATGAAACCAATAAAAAAATAAGGTTCTCCATAAAACATCAAATTAAAAATAACTTTTCGAAAGAAAACATCAGATGAAGATTTAACGAAGAGGTACAAAGTGGAAATTTGGAGGGGCAAAATAAATTGTTGATGCATGGTGCATGCATATTTAGCTATCACATTGTTGGAGTGGGCTGACATTATGTCTAATATTTACCAAGCAAGATCCTCCTTGAAGACTTGTTCTAATGAAGATTTTTATGCTCAAACGGATTCAAATATAGAATATTTTAGAGATAAATTTTATAAGAAATTTTTGAAGCTAAATATAGATTGCTTTTATTCTTCCTGAATGCACTAAACATTCTAAGCATTTGAAAGGTGCCTAATTCTCTACTTGTTATATAAGAAAAATGGTAAAATCCATGTTGTCGTAATTGTATGAAAATTAATATTCAAATCACAAAAATTCAATGTCAAGATATTTTTGTATTTTCTTTCAATTCATTCCTTACAACTGATACGAAATCCTAGTTCTTAAAATGCAATTAGAGTTATAACAGTAAAAGCAGAAACTGGCAAATTTAAAGAGTGATTTTATGATTTGGTATAATGTAACTCAAAGATTACTTGTAGTAAAAAGGATCATCAATCTCAACTCAGAAAGAAGACAGTGGATGAGAAATAATGACTGAATATCTTATTCAAACATGCCCTAGAAATGATTCTTATCATGATCAAACCGACAGCCACATCCAATATCAAAAACAAGAGCATTAAAATAGGGATTGATGAAGATGCCATCAAGCGTATGAGAAATATCTTACTTTAAAATAAGGTAGACAGCATGACACATCTCTTCAATTTGATGATGTGTTAGGGTTCCTCTAATACAATTCACATCGAGGAGATGAACTAGATAACTAATCAATTAAATATTGTAGCGAGTAATTTTAATGAAGAAATTTGGACACTGCTTTTCAATTCTTCTTTATAAATAGTTTTATTAGTAAAGTTAACCATGTGCGTAATTTTGAATCAATAAAGTTGATTTTAGTAAATTTCAAACCATGTGAGGATATTTGAAGAAACAAAATGTTAAAAATTCACGATATGCCTTGCTATTGAAAGCAGTTTAAGAATGAATCACCATGGAAAATATCTAAGCAGATCAAAGTTGAAGAAAAGCAGTAAACTCAGAACTGTTGATGTTCATCACTAGAAGTAAGACAATAACGAACACTTAAAAAGGGACCATAAGTAAAACAAACAAACAAAAAATAAAGAAAAGACTAATGTTACAAAAGCATATATGCTCGAAAATGCTGCTAATGCTGCTAGTGTTGTTGAATCATGAATTCTAGTAAGGTTGATATTCACTTGAAATCAAAATGAATTTTGGCACAATTCACAATAAAAATTGAATTGTAACTTCTCCTCAACAATTTAAAATTAAAGCAACTTCAATTGAGTTGACTCGGCGGGAAATTAAATTAAAATTAATACTGAGCACTTAAAATTGATTTTTTTAGTTAATTATATAACTAAATATAAATATTATAATATATTATACACATTATATATTTCATTTTATATAAATATCCATTTCAAGTTACATTTAAAGCCGACGCAATCCATATTCAAGTGATTGGGAGAAAATTTAAAACAAAGTCGGCATAATCTCAAGTTAAATTTCTAGTTTCAATAATTTAACTGCTCTGAATTCAAGTTCTAAGGTTTTGTTTTGCCCAACCTTACAAAAATATTATAAATAGAATTTAGTATCTATCAAATTCAACCAATGTTCACTCTGTTGATGAAGAACCTTTGAATATTCTAAAGAAGGAAGTTGTTATTTAGAAGTATCAGAATGTTAGATACAGGACATCAATAATGCAGTTTCATGATGAGGGCATTCACAGCATTTCTTACAGGTTTATAAAAAAAAAATTTTTAAAAAAAAGGATTATTTTACAGTTTAAAAGTATAGAGATATAAATTCAGCATCCTATCAGTAATGGTTGATTTAAGAATTAATTCATTACAAGCACAAGCGAAGGAGGAATAAAGATTCTAGCGTCAAAACAAAACTTTTTTTTTGGCTTAGCGTCCATAAAAGTTGGTTTCTATAAAGGGATAAATTTCAAAATAGTTCCTCAGCTAATTATATGTAATTAATTGAGTCCCAAAATATCATTTTTCTAAAAATGATGAAAAATAGTCCATTAGTGACTATTGAGGGACAAAATTGGAATCAATTTAGTGGCACAATTTCTACGTGAGAATATTTTGAATCAATATCGTATAATCGAAGGATAAAATTGAAGAAATGTGATACTCTTGGAGCAGATTGAATACACAAGGGTAATTAAGGTACTATTTTGATATTTACTTTGTGAATAATACATTATTTTGGGTAGAAAAAAATGCACTTCCCAAAATTTGAAAGATGCATGTTAAGAAAATTGAAACTTGTACACATAGATGTAAGGAATCTCTCCACTATTCGATTTGGAGGCCTGCTCTATTATGTCAGATTCATTGATGATTCAACTCAATGGTGAAAGCCCATCTTCGATTTGACGTGAGCGGTATGTAGCTGCTACAATGCCGCGGGCTTTTTTTCCTATTTGATTCCTTTCCCTTGCTATCACTTTCTTTACCTACCTACCTTTCCTATCCTACTATTTTCCTATTATTTTACCTTTATTTTTTATTTTCTTTTTTTTCCTATAACCTTTAATTCCTATCTACTAACTTCTATTACACAAATGTTGTGTGCTTCTATAGAATTCAGATTTTAATTGTTTCTGACTTCAAGTTGTCTGTATTTGAAGACGAGCAGGTGCTCCTGCTATAATTCATCTGAGGTGATGACCGATCCCCCAAGAAACGACTGGTCTCCGGCTGTACTTCGATACCACAGGGATATTTATTCTTACCAAACTCCTCCAAAACCTTTCCAACCACCCCCCCCTCGCTGTTGCAGTCCCCGGACAGCCCTCCCTTTTGCTGTCCCGAAGTCCAGAGCCCTTCTTCCTANTCGCTGTTGCAGTCCCCGGACAGCCCTCCCTTTTGCTGTCCCGAAGTCCAGAGCCCTTCTTCCTAGCTGTCCCTCACTATCCCAATCACCTGCTTTATTGTTTTCGTTGTCCCCAACCCTCTCCTTTGCTGTCGCAGCCCACCAATAATTCCTTTTGTTGTTCTACCACTGTCCCGCCATTTGGCATCACTGTTGCAGCCCCACAAGCCCTTCCCCTTGNGTTGTTTTCGTTGTCCCCAACCCTCTCCTTTGCTGTCGCAGCCCACCAATCATTCCTTTTGTTGTTCTACCACTGTCCCGCCATTTGGCATCACTGTTGCAGCCCCACAAGCCCTTCCCCTTGCTCTCATATCGCTGTCCAGCCATCCCATGTTTGCTGCCACCCTCAAAACAGCCACCCAAAATCTCTTTCCTGTTACTTCCTACCATCACAACCATCTAACAATACTTCCAAACGCCTAACAGCCACCACCACCAAGTTAAATTTGCCGTAGTGTGAGTTTTTGTGTCGTACTTGTTGTAATTCCCGTTTTAGTGTGCGAGTTGTAATCGATTATTTGCTTTTGAGTAATAATATTTGTTTTCCCTATTGTGATTTGAGTTAACTACGGTATCACTATTTTCTTTATAAATAAAGTCGAAGCAAAAAAATGAAGTAGAAAATAAATTAGGTATTACATAGAAGTATTTGAGATTTGACGACAGAGATAAGAATGACAATGAAGAATAAAAAATTTTTGGCCAATGGGATTAAAATCAAAAGGAACATACGAAGAATACCAAATGTTTTTGTAGTGTATCATAATGATTCAATATGAACACTCCAATAGTAAGTACATGATTGATTACCTAAATTTTCTAAGCAAATGTAACACACCAATAACAAGTTTAATTGAGGAGCATATATCCTGTAAATTGTAAATCAACAAAAGAAGATTAGTCAACTAAAAAATAAGCATTTCACCTAAAGGTATTTGATTATACTTTACATCAGCACTTGATGATTATTTGCTGCAATATGGTTAGCATGTTCTGACTGTTTAGACAAAGCAATTCAGACAATAAGATACGTTTTCTGATTTTAATTTTTAAATTATTTTGCAATGTAATAAGGATTTTTTAAAGAAAAATATATTATGTACATAATGATATCAATACAACAAAAGCATTTACTCAGAAATGCCAAAGAATAAAAGTACAGTAAGACAGAAAAAGCTACAAATAAATCATTTGTAATATTCTAGCTTGAAACCTAGTAAATATGGGAGAACGATGATAGATTCTATTCTAGTTGTTGCCCTTTCTAGTAAAAAAACAATATTAAATAATCGATCCAATAGGGAGTCTATATTATGAATGCTCCACTCAAAATCAGATGTGTGTCGTGTAAAGTAATTATCATTTTGTTAACAATTAGCAAAGGTTGCAATGTTTCGAAAATTTGAAGAGAATTGCTGGGGATAATTCAGGAGTGCATGAAGGGATTAACGCCAAGTAGCTAATAGAACAGAATCATCAACCACTTTCTCCATAAGAGAAATTCAACTAGGCATCGAGTTTCAAGAAAAGATATGAACAGAAGAAGGGTAACCTTCCACTAAAAGGTCATAGGTGCAGAATCTTGACTGAAATTGAGAATTTAAAGCTCAGAATGAGTTTTACAGAATTCAGAGTATTTAGGTTCAAAAATATAATTAAAAAAGCAGTATGGATGAATATTTTTAAATTCTAACTTCTAATATCCAAATGATGAAGATCCAATCCACACCTCCTTATGGAATAGGGTCACGAAATCTATTTCCACCAACATTTAAGTCATAAAGGGCCTAGCACCTAAAGCTCTTGTAGCATCCATATTTAAGGTTTTTCAAAGATTGAAGCCAAAGATAATACTGTAGACTAGCTGGAATAATGTAACCAAAGTCGCAAAAATGGATTTGAAATGGAGCAACGGGAGGCTACATAGAACAATCATAATGGCTGAATCATTTTAACCTGAGTATCAAAAACCAATTAATATGGTAGTATTGTCTAGAGAATATCTGATGCAAGCTGAATCTAAAGAAATCTTTATGATGACATGATGGATATCAATGAGCCTAATGGAATAATCTCCAATCAGTTATAAATTCGATACAAACTTATAAATTACCTCCATCTTAAATTGACCCATAAAACATTTGTCAATAACTAGAGGGATGAGGCCAAGCAAGCCTAGAAATATCCTACAAAAAAAGATGAAAGTAGGCTTCTCTTGAAATGATTAAAGTTGTTTATATTGAATCTCTAAATTTATAGGATAATATATTGGAAAATTAGTGACTGGGTAGGGTCAAAAAACAACATCCAAGCCAAGAAAAAACATTTGCAAAAGAGTACATCGGTTGAGGTGGAGGAGGCTCAACCGTCCAAGTGATAGAAAGTGAAGCAGCCTTTGAAAAATTTGGAGCAATAAAGGAAATAATTGATGACCTGATTGGTGGGTTAACCAAGGCCCTAAGAGAAGCCAACATAGGAGTACGGTCACAGTAAGGCAACGATGAAATTGGGTATGCAAAAAATTCCTGAATAATAAACTAAAGAGAACATGCATGGCCACAAATATTTGCGAGAGCAAAAGTCTACAGCCAGTAAAAAAGAAGAAGATGGTACAATGAAGGCTGTCCTAAGGGCCAAAAAGGCAACAAGTGGGTAAGACGCCAATGCCAATACTAGACAGAAAAGAGCCTTGCAGAACCTTGCGCTTAACACACAGGAAACCATACGATATCCCTAGGAACAAACAAAACTACAAACAATAAACGAAAGTGCATTCATAAACAAGTAGTGCAAGGCCCTACCCACATGTGAAGCCACACCGACACTCAAGGTGATGATGAGCTCACATGCGACTTGCCAAGGCGAACGAAAGTGATCCACTATTTGATATGGATTGCTTTGGGTTAGGGCATGTCTGCATGACAGAACATGTTTTGACATGTAATAAGGACAAGGACATGTTCGTCCTTTAGGCAAGGTTCTGTCAGTTTTATATATAGGACCTCTAAGTATAAACTTCCAATATTGTTTATTGATTATTCAAGTTACGATGCCTTCTTTCTTATCTTGCCATCGAATATAGTAATTTGATGGCATGCAAAATCAATAACAATGACTTAAAATTTTACTATTTTGCTTTTTTTCCCAATTTTAAAAACTTTTTTTTTTCTAAGAAACTTTTCCATTGCATACTTGTATCAGATTGGAATAAAAGAAAATTTCATATTTTTGTGCATAGTCTCAATAATTTCATAACATTAGCCTGCATATGTGATTGGAGTAGGACAAAGCTTGTAAAGTTTGGATTTTTTATTATTGTGAGATATCCACATGTAATCTGATTCATTGATATTGAGTCTTTTTTCCTAGTAAATTTCTATTTGGTCAATCAGTAAATTAACTATTTGAGACAAATTTTACATGTTTTCTAAGATTTGTTGAATGAGACAAATTTTTCATATTAAGTATTTACAAACTATGAAATTGACCTTGTACCCATGACTTTTCTGCATCTCATCCTAAATTTTCATTAGTTAATTGTAGACCCCAAAATGTTGCATAAGAAATTTGTAGCAAAGTTTGAGTTCGTATCATTATATCAACTAGAAGTAGAACATGATACTTCGGTCCACTAACAAAGTAATAAAAGATTCCATCTACATAAAATCTAGAAAACTATGCTACCAGACAACTCAATGTGACTATCGTTAAATTTTGATTAAGATTCTTGCATTTGATGGGAGGCATAATCCCAGGAAACTTTTAAATTAAATTGATAATTTTAAATTTTAAATTTTAAATTGAATGATATAATATATTTAATTCCAAAACAGTCAATCTGCTTAATTAAATCAAGCGGAGGCACATTAAATAATTTTAGAAAATAGTTGCTACTAAATCTAATACAAGAGTTTAACCCAAACCACGACACATGACACAATTTTACAAACGACTTAAACAAGGTTACAATCAAGAATTAAAATAAGGAAAGATAACACATAAAGCAAAAACGTAAAATAAAGAATTACAAATAAAGGCTCGACAAAAGGACACACATTAAGCTGATGAAGAGAGCGGTGGTGCTAGATCGGTGGTTGCGGCAAAGGCCGGAGAGTTTTGGATGGCTGTGGAAGAGTATGACAGCAAGTCAGCGATCGCCAATGAGTCGAACCGCAGCTAGAAGGAGCAGTTGAAACTGCGATATGGAGGATTTGCAAGGGACCGCGAACGATACAGCTTCCAGAGAAGCTACAAGAAGGTGACGTGATGGCTACGACCTGCAGGGAGCTACAGGGAAGAGCTGAAAAAAGCAGTTGTAGGTCTGGCCAGTAGTGGAGCTACAAGAAAGGTGGTTGCAGGTGGTTGAAAGGTTGCGGCTGCCTGCTGGAAGAGGAGGGGTGGTAGTCTGCTGGTGGTTGAAGGGTTGTGGCAGCCTGCAGAAAGAGTAGGGGATAGCAACGGCCAATCGTGGGGCTAGGGAGTGGGTGGACAGCAACAAGAAGGGTTGAAGAATAGATAAATTTCTTGACGGAGTCGAGCTACAGTTGAGTATTTTCAGCGACAAGAAGGGGGAAGACATCATTGGATGAAAATTCTCATCGAACTACTCTTCAGTGTCTGAGGTATTTTTACCCAACTTTTCGATGACGCAATGTTGGTGAAGTAGATCACTCCCCTGGTTGTACATTCTCTTCAACATGTCCAAATCCGTAACTTTTGTGACATCTTCTGGTTGTGATAGACTTGCAAATTAGTTTTTTTGAATAGTAGCAAGGGGGATCGCTTAGTGATGCGGTCTTTCTACTTTGAAAGTTAGAGTCTAAAACTTTTGGCGGTAGTAAGTTGGCAAGAACTGACACTGCGTTTCCCTCTTCATCTTCATCGAGGGCAAATTAGTTTTTTTGAATAGTAGCAAGGGGGATCGCTTAGTGATGCGGTCTTTCTACTTTGAAAGTTAGAGTCTAAAACTTTTGGCGGTAGTAAGTTGGCAAGAACTGACACTGCGTTTCCCTCTTCATCTTCATCGAGGGCAAATTAGTTTTTTTGAATAGTAGCAAGGGGGATCGCTTAGTGATGCGGTCTTTCTACTTTGAAAGTTAGAGTCTAAAACTTTTGGCGGTAGTAAGTTGGCAAGAACTGACACTGCGTTTCCCTCTTCATCTTCATCGAGGGCAAATTAGTTTTTTTGAATAGTAGCAAGGGGGATCGCTTAGTGATGCGGTCTTTCTACTTTGAAAGTTAGAGTCTAAAACTTTTGGCGGTAGTAAGTTGGCAAGAACTGACACTGCGTTTCCCTCTTCATCTTCATCGAGGGCAAATTAGTTTTTTTGAATAGTAGCAAGGGGGATCGCTTAGTGATGCGGTCTTTCTACTTTGAAAGTTAGAGTCTAAAACTTTTGGCGGTAGTAAGTTGGCAAGAACTGACACTGCGTTTCCCTCTTCATCTTCATCGAGGGCAAATTAGTTTTTTTGAATAGTAGCAAGGGGGATCGCTTAGTGATGCGGTCTTTCTACTTTGAAAGTTAGAGTCTAAAACTTTTTGCGGAGCTCTCGTCATACCTTGTCTCGGGTATCGGGCATAGATTTTCTTGACAAAATAGTTGACGGTTTGAGATCTGTAAAAGAAAAGAAAGAAAGGAACAAAGAAAGAAGAGAAANTGTTTCCCTCTTCATCTTCATCGAGGGTAACTTCACACTAAATTTTCTCTTCAACATCCATAAGCCTCTGTTGAAGATGGCGGAGCTCTCGTCATACCTTGTCTCGGGTATCGGGCATAGATCTTCTTGACAAAATAGTTGACGGTTTGAGATCTGTAAAAGAAAAGAAAGAAAGGAACAAAGAAAGAAGAGAAAAATAAACGAAAGATAAAAATTTAGTGCGGTGGATTGAGTAGGGGTGGATGCTAGAAAACCCTAGAATAGGACTAAGGTTGGGTTAGCTCTGATACCAAATGATACCGGAGTTTAACCCAAACCACGACAGCAACAAAACCTTTATTCCACTAAGCGGGGTCGGCTACATGAATCTTTTTTCTCCATTACTTCCTATTTAGTGTCATATTTTCATTTAAATCTAATAAATTAAGATGATTTTTAATACAATATGCCCAAGTCCTCCTAGGTCTACCTCAATCTTTCTTAACATAAGTTGAATCTAAAATTCAAATCTAACCCAAACCACCAATTTTACTAACAACTTAAACAAGGTTACAATGAAGACTTAAATAAAGGAAAGATAACACACAAAGAAATAGCGTAAAATGAAAAATTAAAAATAAAGACTCGATAAAAGGAGACAACAAGTTGACGAAGAGAAAGTCCGGAGAGGTGGTGCTAGATCGGTGGTTGTGATGAAGGTCAGAGAGATTTTGACGGTTGTGGAAGAGTAGGACAGCAAGTCAGCGATCGTTAAGGCGACGAACCGCAGCTGGAAGGAGCAATTGGGACTGCGGCAGGAAGGATCTGGAAGGGGCAGCGAACAGTACGACCTGCAGGGAAGCTGCAAGAAGGCGACGTGATGGCTACGGCCTTCAGGGGTACTGCAGGGAAGGGCTGGAAGAAGCAATTGTAGGTGTGGATTGCAAGGAAGCTGCAGGAAAGGAGGTTGCAGATGGCTGAAGAGCTGCAATAGCCTACTGGAGGAGGAGCGGTAGCTTGCTAGCGGCTGAAGGGTTGTGACAGCCTGCATGAAGAGTAGGGGGTAGCGGCGACTTGCCGTAGAGCTGGGGAGCGAGTGGACATCAATAAGAAGGGTGGAAGGATAGATAAATATCTCGGCGGGATCGAGCTACAGCCAGAGCACCACCCGGACCAGTGGAGACGATTACCACCTCAAACGAGAGACATCCTAAGCACTTCATTGACGTCGGATAAAACCCTCGAAGGGAAAACTTTAGGATAAAATTCGAATTCAAATATCAAAACAAGGCCCCTAAGCATATCATCATCTATTTATAATGAGACCAGGATTTTATTTTAGGCAATACATAAGATAAGAAGGAAGAATCACATCAGGATTTCAGATTTAGGAAAAAGGAAAAAATATTCAGAATTTTTTATTTGTAAATTCAGTTTAGGAAAAGAATTATAATGGAAATTCAGATTTNCTCTAAGCATATCATCATCTATTTATAATGAGACCAGGATTTTATTTTAGGCAATACTTAAGATAAGAAGGAAGAATCACATCAGGATTTCAGATTTAGGAAAGAGGAAAAAATATTCAGAATTTTTTATTTGTAAATTCAGTTTAGGAAAAGAATTATAATGGAAATTCAGATTTAGGAAAGAGGAATAAAGTATTCAAAAATTTTGATTTGGAAATTCAATTTAAGGAAAGGATTATAATGAAAATTTAAATTTAGGAAAGAGGACTAAAAATATTCAGAAACTCTGATTTGGAAAGACTTATATTAGGAAGGTGTTAAGAAAGAAAGAGGATAAGGGGAGAGAAGGGAAAGGGAGGAGCGGTTGCCCCCTCCCTTTAAGGACCAGTTGTAG
>JXCR01058765.1:0-17549 GCA_002079205.1 Phalaenopsis hybrid cultivar
GGAGGAAGAGGGCATCTCAACAATAAGGAGGGGTGGGTGGGTGGGAGGGCTTAAGGTAGCCAGTCTTCGATCTGGTCATAGAAACAATTTGTCAAAAATGCAACAAAGCCAGACATTCCGCCTCAATATGCTGGCATAGAAACAACTTTGATTACACACCCACAATTCCACCACCTCAAGCACTAACGGCCACCTCCAAAGGCTCGATTTTGGATTCGGGAGCGACAATACACTTCACCTCCAATCTTAATCAACTACAACAACCTACTCCTTATGAAGGTTCGGAAAAGGTTCTTGTTGGCAATGGGCAAGCAATTCTGATTCAATACAAGGGTGATGGCCTCATTTCCATCCCAATCCGTAAGCTTAAACTCTCTCAAATCCACCAAGCTCGTTTGCTTTCTCACAACATAATTTCCATTCACAAACTAACCAAGAATAATAATCTTATTGTTTCATTTGACTCTTTCGGGTCTACATCTTTGATCCACATACTCGACAGCTGATCCTCAAGGGATCCAGTTTTAATGGTCTCTACTCCACACCATACTCCCATGCAACACTCCAAGCTATGGCATCGCCGATTGGGTCATTCACACTATGATATCATCTCTACAATTTCCAAAAGCCAATCCTTATATATACCATCCACTCCAACTTTTTGCAGTATTTGTAGTATGTCTAAGAGTCACAAACAGCACTTTGTAACTACCATAGGTCACAAATACAAGTTACTAGAACTTACTCATAGCGATGTATGGGGTCCCTCACCAATCTTATTCTATCAAGGTTACAAATTGCATATTGCGTTTGTTGATCATTTTTCTAAATGCTGTTGGGTTTTCTTCATGCATGATAAACCTCAAACTACACAAACTACCTAACACTTTGTTCTTCTACTTCAACATCAATTCTACATCAAGATAAAAATTCTTCGCTTTAACGGAGGCCGTGAATTCAACAATCACAATCTTAATCAATTTCTCGCTGATAATGTCATTCGCCATCAATATTCATGCCCATATACACCTAAACAAAATGGTGTGGTCGAAGAAAACATCGTCACCTACTTGGGCCACCATGCTCACTTGCATCAAGCTCACGTCCCCTTCACCTTTTGGACCAATAGTCCCCTCACCTCAGCTTACCTCATAAATCGGATGCCCACTAGAACTACACATCATATTTCCCCCTATGAACATCTTCATCGATCAAAAACAACCTCCACACACACCTCCGCGTGTTAGGATGCTAATGTTATCCTTGACGGAAACCACAAACCTCCCATAAGCTAGCACCTCGCCCACTTCATGCATATCCCTGTGGCTATTCATTACAGCACAAGGGATACAAATGCCTCAATCCCATCACCAACAAAATAATCATCTCTCGTCGTATGATTTTTTATAAAAGTTCTTTCCCATTTCTTTAACTCTGTGCCAAGGCACCTCAACAACAGTACAAAAACCCACGTACCAATCCATGCTTCCTTATACCAACCTCTTAGCTTTCTCCCAATCCTCCCAATCCGTTACCCAACGAACAAACTGCACCAACCCACAACCCATCGCCCAACTGCAGCACCTCCCTTGTCTCCACATTAAATACAACCACCTTCTACCATTGCAAAACAGCCCACGCATCAAATGGTGACCGGATCGAAGACTGGCTACCTCAAACCAACCCAGAAACTAAACTTGTCCCGCCAAATTCAGTCATCAACCGACCACACATGCTTCACTCAAGCCAACAAATATCCTCAGTGGCGACAGGCCATGATTGAAGAATTCAATGCACTCCAAAAATAATGTACATGAAAATTGTACCTCCAAAAAAACAGCCTCTACTTGGGTCCCGGTGGACATATACAACCAAATTAAATTCGCTTGGTCAAGTACCTAGATACAAGGCCTGCCTCGTTGTCGAAGGATATCGACAACAGTTCAGTATTAACTATCACGAAACCTTTTGCCCGGTCGCGAAGCTTCCCACCATTTGTATACTTCTCACCCTTGCCCTCCACACCAATGGGATGTATTACAATTTGACATATCAAACACCTTCCCCCATGGCAACCTCAACGAAAAAATTTGCATGAAACAACCACTGGGCTTCACTGATGCTCAACTTCCCCATCATGTTTGCTTACTTCAGAAATCTCTCTACGGCCGACAGTGGTTCATAACATTCTCGGACTTCTTCATCAGATCCATCCCTTTTTCTATATAATCAAGATAATGCTCACATCTTTGTGGTAATCTACGTGGATGATGTGATTATTACAGGAAAAAATATAGAGCAAAGGTATGTATTCCAACTCCTCCAAACAGCAGGGATGTCAGACTGCACTCCCATTAGCACGCTTATACAAGAAAGAGCAGTCTGGTTCAGCACCATACTCCTTTCCACAATCCAACTCTCTACCGCCAATTAACGGGCTCTCTTAAATATCTCACGGTCACTCGACCGGACATCTCCTATGCTAGTATATTGGTTTTGTCAACACATGCACTCTCCAACTACACATCACTACAAACAACGAACTCATCTCCTACGATATTTGAAAGGCTCCAGTCACTTTGGCTTACACATCTAACAGGGGTGATCTTCTTCTTCGATGATATGCAGATGCTGATTGGGTAAGGGATCACATGCACCACAAATCTACCACTGGATTGCGTATTTTGCGACAATGCTCCCATTTCCTGGACCGTCAAGCAACAATCAACAATGGCCGGGTCATCTACAAAAGCGGAGTACAGGGCCTTAACAACCGCAACAACGAAAGTCACATGGCTTTGTCGACTCCTTCAATAATTTGGAATCACCTTCCCAAACCCAAGACCAATTTATTGTGACAACATTTAGGCCATGACTCTAGCCAATAATCCCGTTTTTCATGCCCGGACGGAGCACATTGAGATTGACTACCTCTTTATATGGAACCATATTGATGCCAAGCAGATTCAAATTAACTAATACAAACCCAAAATCAATCCGCGGACATCTTCACAAAGGCATTACCAGAACGAAAATTTCAGGAACTACATAGCAAAGCTTCATGTTCTACCAAGCAACCTCAGCTTGAAGGGGGTATTAGCAGCACTTCTCCACCACCATGATACTCATCATGCCATTGGTTCCCCGGTTCACACGTATTACCCTGCTGTACACGTGACAGCACTCTACTCTAGAACATTCCTGTATAAGTTTATATAAACAACCTATGTAAAGCTACAACAAGTAATGGGAATGAAATAATACTTTACACTATCTGTTTACCTGTTAACATTTCTCTCGGGGCAGCTTCCAGTCTTCAGTTTCTCTTTAGATAGGCTGCTAACACTATTCTAAAGTAATATGTGCTCAAATGCATAGCATATTGGTTGAAAACAAATTAAAGAATCCTAAGATGCAGGACTTTTGCGCTCATAAAAAAATAATTAAAAAAGGCTTCATATTTGTCATAAAATGTGAATATTTTGCAATAACTTTCTACTTCTGCGAAGCAGCTAAAACCTCAATCAACCCAGCCTTAATGCTGAGATGAAATATAGCGGGCATAATCATTTCTAACCATAACAATTTCCTACTAGTCATGAATCAAGCCAAAATGTGGAATATTTTTATTTAACTTTTTTTCAAATCTATCCCATCTATTTCTCAACATAAAGGTAACTTTTAAATTACAACCGAATGAATTGAATATCACACAACGCTCTTTATTTGACAAATTAATTTGATTTTTTCCTCATCAAAATGGGAGACTATAAAACTGATCTGCTGTGAATTTTTTTCTTTTTAAATCATATTTTGTTGTGTGATGCAGCAGAGATTTAGTGAGATAAATGCGGACCAGGAGTTAGGTGTGTTTGAAGAGTTCGCGGCCAATGATGATTCTTCTGATCTCACTTGTCCCAGCGCCAATCTCATACAGTTTGGCGTCTCTAAGAAGACGACCAGTTGGGTACTCGTTAACATATCCGTTGCCGCCAAGACACTGGATTGCCTGATGATCACAAAGTATTATAGGAAGAACAGAAAGGGTTAGTTAACTATAAGAGAAAATTACGCATCATTTAAGAATAGGGGTCAATCTTAATGCATAAGAAATTAAAAGTTGTGATATGAGACAATAAAGATTACCCCTTTTTGGGGGCAATTACAGGCAGAGCACCGGAAACATTAATATTTTCAAATCAAGCACCTTCTTTCATCCATTTTTCAAATTCTAACTCAAATATCAAAATTCAATATAAAACCCCAACACATATTTTTTATTTTCATCAAATTCTCGATGGTTTGATCATTACATGTGTAAATGCATGGGTTCAGCAGTTCAAAAAATCATATGAGCATTTGATTTATAAATATCAATGTTTCGGGTGCTCTCTATATAGGAAAACATTTTTTTTTTCTTTTGAAAGATTTATTTACATACCACCACACAATTCGTGCGTAATTTTTCTTTTCATTTTCCCTTTTTTTTTTATGTTGTTACATATTAACACCTAAACTTCAAAATAGTGGCATTTTTTATGTAATATGATGTAAAAATTGAAGTTTTGTTGTTAGATAGGTAAATAGGTAAGAATTGTGTGGTATGTACGATAATGCTCCTTTGTTTTATTACCTGAAGAGCAACTTGGGTAGCTCTTTCGGCAGCAAGAAGTATGACCCCAGCACAGTCCTAAAAAGGGAGAAGTAGAAAAATATTATGAAAGAAATATAAGGGGCGAAATATTTTTAAAATAATTATGATACAATAAAATTTAGAAGTAACAGAGCATTTAAAAAGAAAAATAACCCTTTTTAAGANTCACCAGAAATGTGTTAAGATACACAAGTGATTAACTTCATGGTATGAATTACCAATTTGGGATTGATACACGAACTATGATGCATGATACGGAGACAGGAACACCAACACGACACGAAAATTATATGTGACACTTCTATTATTGAAAATATATGCATGGATATAAGGTTGCCAAAAAAGTTTGTTGTTCACCAATAGCTCGTGTTCGGCTCTCGTTTGATAAGTAAAAGAGTCGAACACGAACAAGTTTTTAAAGGTCGAATTATAAACGAGCCAAATAGAAACAACTATTTATTCGCTCGTGTTCAGCTCGTTTTAGCTCGAAATAAAAAAATATATGATTATTTATATTGTAATATATTAGATATATTATTTATATAATAATATATTATATATATTTATAACTAAGTTTAAATCGTAACATCTCGTATGATAATGTGATTATGTGTCTTCTTTTGCAAACATTTGGTCCAAATTCGAATCCAACACTTTACATCTAGTTTTTCCAATTTAATTTTAATGAGCCAATTTTGAGTCGAACACAAGCCGAAAAAACGAACACGAACATTTAAATCGAGTCGAACACAAACACACTGTTCACGAGCCGATTTTGAACGAGCCAATTTCGAAGACGAGCAGTTTCGAACGAGCCGAACACGAGCCCAGCCTGAGCTTGCTCAAGCTCGGCTCTTTTACAACCCTACGTAGATATGCGTAGCAAAACGACATTTTAATATAAAAGGATATTTACATACATACCACCCATTTCTTATATATTTACATATCCAACTCCTAAACATTGTTTTCTACATTTACACCAACCAAATCTTTGATATGACATCTAAAATACCACCTTTCCAACTTTAATAAAGTGAAATGCACTTTTTCATGCATAGGTAAGTGGTATATAAATAAAAAATGAAGTTTAGATATTAGATATGTAAATCATAAAAACTAAATAAACTTAGTATTAAGAAAAATAAATAAGAGATAATAAAAAATTTAATAACATTAACTTTCAAAAGCTAAAAAATTCATATATATTGTTTAATTCATGATATAGCAAAAGTAAGCACTGATTGTCTTGAGTTTTATATGAAGATAAGCTTAACTTTTAAATAAAAAATATAACAATTTATTTAAAAGTTTAA
Source organism: Phalaenopsis hybrid cultivar (assembly GCA_002079205.1). Classification (NCBI taxonomy): domain Eukaryota; kingdom Viridiplantae; phylum Streptophyta; class Magnoliopsida; order Asparagales; family Orchidaceae; genus Phalaenopsis; species Phalaenopsis hybrid cultivar. The sequence goes on from JXCR01058765.1 coordinate 5,971, forward strand.
TCTTCAATATATGTGTTTTAAAATTTTTTAAAAAAATTTTAATTCATTAGTTTAAGACACGAGTGACCACTTGTTTAAAAATATTATTTAAATCATATACTTCAATGTCGTGTTCGACACATGTCTAAGCTGTGTAAGAGATGTCTGTATTCCATACCATATTTGACACTGCACTACTCTTTAATTATGAGTGTGTGCATCATAAAACAAAAGTGTATAAACCCTTCCATCCTTCATTTCATTTGTTTAGAACTATTAAAGAGGAAACCACATTTTGAGATATCAGTCAAAGAAATAATAAAAAATATGGCCAGTATAACATCTTTCACTGATAACAGAATTAAGACTAGGAAATACAAATATTAGTATTCAAAATAGAACGAGATACAATCAAGACTCATAACAGAAAAGGAAAAAACAACCAACAATATCTGACTAGGGTTGGATAAGATTCACAGTGAACGACTGTGAAAAAAGGATTGAGGATAAGTGGTGACACACTGGAGGGCATAGGATAGGGCCTCGATGGTAGTGGAAGTTGATAGAGGGGTAGATGTTGCTAGGATAGAGGGAATACGGGTGGCAGGAAGAAGTGATGATAGAGAGGCCAGTAGGAGGGTTGCGTCTGGGTTTAAAGGGAAAGCAACAAGGTGGTAAGACGAAGTTACAACAGGGGAATGTTGTAGGGGGTACTGCAGCTGGGTTTGACGGGCAAGGAGCAGGTGGTAGGAGGACGTTACGATGGGGAATCTTATAGACGGGGGCTGGCAGTGTAAGAACTACCATAAGGTGGCAACATTTAGTAGGGGAAGCAAGCAAATAAAGGGGAATATACACACTACTTCGAGATGAGTTACAGTTAGAGCACCTTCTCATCATCAGATATAACCCTAGAAGGAAACAGGGGGAACCAGAGGTTGTCCAAATAGAAATCTCAAGCAAAACTAAATCCTAACACCACAAACAACATATTTATAATAACGGAAATTGACATATCTAGCACCCAATTCTTATGCATTTACGTATCTCACACCAAAACTTTGGTTTTCACAAACACAACACCTTATCTATATATGAAAATGTGGATTTCACTGTTCCAAACTGTTGAAAAGTATGAATTGGGTGTTGTGTTTGTAAAAAAGACATTTTAGGTGTGAGATTCATAAATGGATAAGAATCGAGTGATGTGTATGTAAATTCCCTTATATAAAATATAAATAGGATGGGTCCCCCTTGGACGGCAGGAATTCCCAGCCTTAGTAAGGGGTGGCCGGTTCAGCCTCCCTGCTGAATCGACAGCCCCTTTGTTGAAACATGCGCCGGTTCAGCACCTTAGCAGCCCCGCGTCATTCACAAACAGAGATGGTTATCTAATAGGTCAAAGGTGCAGTAATAACTAGACACATTGCATGTTAATACATAAAAGTTTAATGAATTAATTATGTGAACTTTTTGGTTTCTTAAAAGATAAGTGTTTCGTGCAAGATTCAATAATACAAAACTGGTAATGGATTATGATAATGGGGTCTCGGGGTATCTTGAATTTTCCCAATTCGAAGCTTTCATACATACATAACAATTAGATTTCAGGAATCATGCAATTGTCATATTTTCTTTATAAGATCAGGTCAAGAATCATGGAAGAAAGAAACGCATGAAGATATGATTATCATATGATGCAATATCCACCACCACCTTCCTCCTTGAATCTCACGGCCAGAAGAGTTATAAAGAAAACGCAAGAATCCTCAAGCAAAATTGAAACAGATAAAGAGATAGAATTAGGCATCATTGGCAATTGAGCCAAATATAATGTGGGTCCACGGATATCTTCTAAGGAAGTGTTCTTGAGGTTCTTTAGCCGCAAATTTGAGGAAAGATAAAAAAAAGTCAGTGGATATAAAGTTTAAATTGGAAATAGGATATGCAAAAGAAGTTTTAGCTAAAACATGATAGAAAAGAAAGTGAGAATAAACAAGAGAATTATTATTCACACTTCAAGGATTAACAAATACAATCTAATTGGCAATCTATTCAGAGAAATAACGTGTGACAGAATTTAATTAAAATGAAAAACGACCCTTATTAAATCTCAATTTAGGTGCACCTAATTACAAACAATCATCCAAAAACCTTAACGAACATCTAAATGCAAATAAAATAATCAAATTAAATGCTAAGCAGCCAAATAAAATCTAAAATCTTCAAAATTTGAACTCCTTGAAGAATGCATGGAACCATGTAAAATTTGAGGATTTTGGCCTCTTTAAATGGATTAAAATCCCACCTTAAGAATATAGATTTTTGTGGCCTTGTTTTAGTTCATAAGCCATGCAAGGAAAGGATAGACCCATAAATTGACTACCTTGATCAATTCAGATCCAATTGGGTTGATATAGCCTTTGGGGAACCTCCTGAACTGATTTGTCAACTATTTATGGGTAACTAAACCAAATGTAGACAAATAGTCTCAAAATACCCCCCTCAAGTGAGATTTTATCTAGCTAACCATCAGACACTCCTAGTTAAAAAATTAATGATATTTCATTTGACAATGATGCCAAAGAACACAACCACCTTGCTTTACATAGTGTGAATTATATCAGTCACTCAAATTGCTCAGCCACGGAAAGCCTACCAATGTTAAGAACATTAAGAGATCGCCGGAGTTCCATAAAATTTGTTTTCAGAAAGACCAAATTGACTAGATGTCACATCATTTTATCACATCCACTACAAAATCTTAAGAGAATAAATGAAGATAAACAAATATTCTATCTATATTCTCTTAAATATTATATTTTGTAAATAAACATTCATGTATCTTAACAAAAGGACGAGGAATTGTGTTTTCTACCTTATTCATGCATGCCTTCACACGAAAATAAATAAATGAATGAAGCTTTAATAAAATAGAATATCGTGCATAAATTTCGACCAAGCACATGCAAACAAGCCTTCAAATAAAAATAATGAATCTCAAAATAATATGAAAAAGGATAAATATTGATGCACATATCTACAAAGATGAGGGGTTGGAGAAATAATTAGGTTGTCTAATCAATGATTTGGAGGTTGTAGTTTCAAAACTTGAAAACTCAATGCAAAGTAACTTTGAATACATCAACTTCCCCCACACTAAAAAACAATAATTAGGCATATATCAACATCATTATATCTCATGCAATGGGTATGATTTTGATCATGAGAGTTAATAAAATAAAACATAAGAGTTTATGGCTATAAGAAACATAAAGTCATACCTTAAAATCCTTGTAAAAATGAGTCAAATCAATGAATATTGTCTTCTCAATAATCAAATCTATCTTCTGAAAATTTAAGTCAAAACACCAAAAAACTCTCTCAGGAGAGTCGGGCACCAATTTTCATAGCCCACAATGTCACAAATCCTATCTAGGCTTGATAAGTTTACAAATTCTCATTCCATATGACATTACGAAAGAAGTATCCATTGCTTTAAGAGAACTCATACATGTCCTCAACGTCCTCTAGCAAAAGTGATAAGTAAGATCATATATCATGAACCTTATAAAAATTAAGAACTATAGAAAAGACTATTAATAAACCAAAATTGAGAATAGTTGTAAAAAGGAACTGAAAACTCTTGGAAAAAGAAAACTTCACACATGCAAAGGTATATAATGCAGAGAAATTTACTTGTGTTAAGAACATATATCTACAGAGGCGCATCATCTCAATGCAACGAAAAAAATCCTAGTACACTAGTGTATTTCTCATATACGTATAGAAGACATGCACATGTTTTTAACATGGTTGGTTAAAGACTTATGAGCATTGACTCGATGCAGCGAAACATTCAATGAAAATTTTCTTACAGAAGTACTGAGCCCTATGCACGCTTTAATAAGCATGATGGGTTTGAAAACCTGACATCATAGTGTCGCAGAAATAGACCATGCACTTTTTTAATTGTCTAGAGATGTTCCAAGGGGGTGCTAGAGCATGGGCTGTTTAACTCAAATTAGGAAAGATCACTTGAACTCTTCTATCAACTGGAAATTTCTCGTCATTGCTTATTAAAAGTTGGGATTCAGCATTTTTTGTTCCAATGCCTATTTTGTGTTCATTTGCAATCTCTACGACCACTGACAATATGAAATAAGGCAGTCCTCTTAGGCAGAGCTGAACTAATATTAGAATGGATGTGTGCTGAAAATTTCGAGTTAAGTAAAACCTGTGCTCTTAGCCTAATCCAGAAAACAAGTTTAAAATGGGTGTGATCGAAGGAAAGCTTAAAACTTTATACTCTTAGCTTATTCAAACATATTGTATTAAATAAATTGAAAACTGAGCACTCTTTTGTGAATTTCATTAAAAAAATATTTTGTTTTACGTATACATATGACTCCGAGTCTTTTCATAAAAATATAATTATTAACCCAAATCACAATAGAAAAATAAATATTATTGTTGAAATTCAATATGGTTACAAAAAAAGACTCCGGATAATAAGAAAATAATAACACAAATATAAAAGATACCCTAGAGCGAAGGAGATGGTGGTGAGCACCGGCTAGATTGCAGGTGGATGGTGGATTGCAGGGCTGCGGAAATTGTAGGAAGGGTGTCTAGGGGAAAACAGGTGATCAGTTATAGCAGGTTGTAAGGTGGAGAGGGGGGCTAAGGCACCAAGTGGGGTCTAGATACGGTGTTACGGCAACAGTTGAGCAGGATAAATGAAGGGTTTTACAGCCGTAGGGTGGGTTGGCGGAGACAGTGAAGCAGAAATTGGATTGGCTACAACAGGAAAGGTGATTGGAGACGTGGACTCGAAAGCTAGGAAGAAATTTAGGGGGGTGGGGTGGATGATTTGGGACTGCGAAGAGGACAGGCCTGCTGTCCTTGGACAGCTGCAGCAAATATGTCAGCAGAGGAAAAGTTGTGAGGGATGAGATAGTAAAGGTTAATCACCACCTCGAAGCAAATTACATCCGAGCACTCATCCTTAGATACAGCCCTAAAAGGGAAAAGGAGGACGCCGGCGGCTGTCCAAACTTAAACCACAGCAAAAACTAACCCTAAACAGAAAATAGCATTTGTTTATAATAGTAGATATCTAAGAGCACTTGGGCAGCAACCCAAACCCAACAATCGGACTGGCTAGCTCCCCTTGCCTCACTTCCTGAACAAATTTAGTGGTTTAACCACCGGTTTATGAGAGCCCCGGGCCATTCAAACTTACTCTTAGCTTAATCCAACACGCTATATTATTATAAACTGAAGACGGGGTGCTCTTTTTTGAATTTCATAAAAAAATATTTTGTTTTACTTATACATATGACTCCAAGTCTTCCCCTTATTTTAAATACAAACTCTCAATATCAAGTTGCAAAGCACAAACCACAGGTTCAACTCTTATAGATCCAATTATCTAGACATGGAAGTAGACTCGACAGGAATTTTAATATAAATAATATTTACATGAACTTAAGTGATACGAATCTGTGAACTCGATACTATGCAAAAATATATGAACTTAAGTTATATCAATCTGAAAACTCTATGCCATGCCAGAATAAAAATAAAATTGTCCACGTTAAAAATAATGAAATTCAATCAAATACTCATATGATGTTCCTATCGATAAAGAATCTTATTGAAAGATTAACATCACCAAAATTTCGGAAATTCTAACTCAAATAATTTTGGACTTAACCCCAATTACGTATGAAAACTTAAAAAAAAATGAAATATAAAATTATTCCCATCAATCTATCATTCAAAGCTTAAAATAATGATTTATCCACCATCCAAAATAATTTATCAAATGTGACAAATTTAAGCTTAACCTAAACTAACAAAAGGCCAACATCATATCTGGCATAACTCTTTGATCACATTTTTAAAAATCTCACACCAATAAAGACATGACATGTGTCATCTAACCATCTAATTTTGCCATCAAAGACACCACAAAAATGTATAGTTATCCTTGGAGCTCTCTAGTTAGTCACAAAGTTATACCATTAAATTACTATCACGACTAAAACCCGTAAGTTTCCAATGACTTAATACTCCTAAGTAGTGAACAAAGCCCTTTGTTAACTATAATAGACAAGAGTTGTTATGACGGTGCTAAGGCCAATTTCATCTTTTATTAGTTTAAGAGCAATTTAGTATTTTATTATTATTATTTAGAATAAATAGGGCTAATATGTTTAAGGTTAGAGTTATGCATGATATTTGATGGGAGTTTTAGGATTAGGGTTCGAGACAGATTTCCTATCTTTCGAATTGTAGGAATTGGGAGAGATCGCCTACCTCTCGAATTGTAGGTGTTTATCCTTTATTTTATATATTTGTGGTTGTATTGTGTGTTTTGGAGAAATAAATATATGTTTTGCCCTAATTTCTATAAAGAATCCTATCAAATTAGTATCAAAGCATCGATCCTTCTTCATCCTCTCCGTTGTGTCTCTTTCGTGACCGATCTCACAATACAGTCACGATTCAAGATATAGTTGGGAAGCCAAACATCATGATCAAGCGATACAATCACAATTGAGTTGTAGAAGCCCATATAGAAGAGGTCATACGGTCGTGATTCAACATCGTGATATAGTTGCAATCGACAGAATCACGCATATAGGAGTCCGCCTGTCTCATGACCGAACATCGCGAGACAGACACAATACAGTCGTAATTGACGGGATCTAATAGAAGGTTCGCGTGCGATACTATCGCAAACTGAAAATCTTGCCTTTCTCCTCCTTCCACTGCACCCTAACAATATAGTCGTGATTTGAACTTGCTGGGAAGAAGACTGGATCATGGAGTGCCTCCTTAAAGCACGACTCGAGCTAGCTAAGAACATAAGAATCGCGGCGCTTTCAAGTTTCTGAAGAACAGGGCGAGCACAGATAAGCAAGCTCAAGATCTGGCGTGCGCTAGCCGCGATAAAATAGTGATTCAGGCGATCTAGGAAGCCGAAGGCAGATCACGACTCACGATCTCGTGGTACAGACACAACCCGGGTTGTGGGAAACCATCGATGAGATTTCAGCATACGGTAGTTCCTCCTTCGTGATTGAAACTGTTCTGGGCATAATGACAATCAAAAAAGTGGAGGCTTTAGAGGAAGAACTAGATAAAAAGATGAGACCGAACAAATCTGAAAAAGATCAGTGTTTTCCGTCCATAAAAGGTCGGTTGGAGCGGAGATTCACAACCTTAGAAGATATGATGAAAAAGATCATGGAGAGTCAAACAACAAACAAAACAGCTTCCGCTGGCCACAGGATAGAGCGACGACATCGGGAATGGCTGCGAACAGTGTCAGGCATAAGGATTAGTGCGACATCAAGGCAACATCGCTACTTTAGGCTGACTGGGGGTTATGGTATCGAATGAAGGAATCAATAACAAATTCAAGTTGCAAAATTAGGAGGGAATTGCACGACATCATGAGGTTTAGGGCGAGTAGCAGCAAGCAGATCATAACAATATGCGATTTGAGGCTGGAGAAGATTGCTTTAAAGAATTTTGGCCTAGAATTAGAAACCATGATGGATGGGACCCTAGCAGAAGGTTGCATCCAACAACATCAGCGTTTTTTGTTATGGAGGACTTCCGGGCAAAAAACAATTCAAAAATAACGATGGGAACAAGATAGGTGGAAAAGAGTAGGGGAGTCTGTAAGAAACTGATTTGGAAACTGCAAAATTTTTTGAATAATTCTTTCTATTTCTTCTAACTCTTTCTTACACGTACTAAAATGATTCTTCCTCATACTTATTAAATCCATAGGTCTTCAAAAAAAAAAGTCAATCAAAGGATTCAAAATAGGATATCAACATAGCAAATACCTTTTCCTTCCTGTCCAAGGACATTTTCTTGAGGTACAAAACAGTTTTCAAAAACAAGTTCACATCTGAAAGAAACAAAAGCTTTAGCAAACAAATAGAATAATGTGAAGATGTTGATTATTAGTATGTTGTCATAAGAAAGCAAAACATACGTATCACTCCCACGCATGCCAAGTTTGTCCAGTTTCTGAGCAGTACTAAAGCTGCAAAATATGAAAACCAGATATTCAAAATCTAGGCAATACATTTTTTTAATTTTCCAATCAATATTGCAAAAGAAAAAAAAGTTAATAAATAAAAAGTCTTAAAACTTAAAAAATTCCCTATCTCCTCTCATAATAAATAGTATCCTAGTCATGTTACTTGAATACTGGAAAAAAAATGCAAAAAAACATCCGATGAACTAAAATCATGCTCAACTCATAAAAGTGATTGATGGAGAAGTGATGGAATATGCATAAAATAAAAAATGTAAAAAAAACAGTGGGAGGTAAGTACCCTGGCATATCTTTCTCGATTATAAATGCTGTAATACCTTTCGATCCAGCATTAACGTCTGTTTTCGCGTAAACTACCTATAGCAAAACCATGTTATCAGACAAATTAGAAAGCTTTTTTCAGGTTCATTGAAGGTTAAATTAACCCAAATTAGCAGTTCATAGGCATTATACACAGAAAGTATCAGTAACTTTATGAAATAGGAAACCATATAGATCAGTATGATGACTTTAAATTTGCTTAAATTTCCAGGACTGTTATGAACATGACAACAAAGTATATTTTGGAGCATCCATCAGTTTTGCTGATGGGAACTTTAATGCATAGAAAGTGATGCAAACATGGAATCTCTGCCCATCCGCTCATTCTATCTTCTTATATGATGAGACCATACATCTGTGTTATGCCGTGCAAAGAGCTCCAACATGCGATAGAGAACTAGAAGCTGGATACTAATATAACATTAGTTGAACTGTAAGCATTTGGGTCGGATAGCTACCCAATATTGGCATGTTGCATTAGACTCGAAACATTTTTCCTTTGAACTTCGCTCCATAACAAATGATATGATAGCCAATAGTTTGACTCAACTAAGTGATTGCAACAACTTCTTAACACACATTAGCCCAAGAAAATTCTCCTTTAATTAGGTTAAGTTAGTTGAGTAACTCATACTAATGCTTGTGTCACACACCTCATGGGAGATTATTATGACATGGGAGATCATAAGTGATTGAGGAGCATGGGCCCAAACCAACAAAAGAAAAAAGCACTCCACAAAGCAAGGCTAAAAGTACATCAACACAAGCTTCTGCACTAGATGCATCTTTTTTTGTGGAGTGCAGAAGTTTAGTTCCATTCAATATAACTGAAATACTAGTGGTTTCCCTAACTTGCAGATTAAATTTTTAAACCTATTATTGTTGCACTAATTTTATTTGACCCCCTTAATCGTCCTTAACTAAATAGTGGCATCTGACCCTGGCATAAATTTGGTTCGGCCGAATGAAGCAATAAGACACTTTTATTAATGGTAAAATTATATCACCTTATGATTACGTGTTACTTAAAAGATAAGTGATAAAAAGACAACCATGAAAACTTCAAAAGATAATTAAAACGAAGAAAAAGATAGATAAAACTAAAAGAAAAAAAATTAAGACAAAAAAATCGAATGAGAAAAGCAAGCCATTGGCTTGAACAAATGGAATCCCTCTCACAGAATACGAAATGTACCACCTAGTTGACAATCAAAATAAATAAAAAAATAAGTCGAAGAGGGGTCTCCACATCCAAATTATTGTGTTAATGTAAAAATAATCTTAAATGTAAAAACTTAGAGAACTCGGAAAAATATAGGACAACTCATAAAGAGTTTAGAAAAGAAATTGTGACGATAAAAATTGTACTTTTAGTGATCTTTATAATAGATTAGATATTAAATAAAGTGAAAAATATATGTATAAATTAGCCAAACAAAGTGAAAAGAAAAGTAAGAATTTAATTCAAGTAAAGTGTGTTAAAGATGAAAATCAAAAAGTGATTTTCTTAAAAGAAGATATTCAATATAGATGGTAAGTTATTTTGATAAACATTTCAATGAAGTTTCAGAAAAAATGATCAATCTTAGTAATTTTAATTTTATTAATAATAATAAATCATTTTATTTTTACGCTCTCATTTGTAAAAAAAATTGATGAGCCTTTAAAGAAAACTAAGGGTGGATAACCAGTGAGACTTGATTAAATTATTAGAAGATTTATGAGTTTCTTGGCTTACTAAACTCTTTAATATTATTTTAAAAAAAAAAGATGCCTGAGCAGTGGAGGAACAGTATTTTGGTCCCCATTTTTTAGGAGTAAAATGGATACATGAGTGAGCAAATTATACAGGAGTTAAGTTAATGCATCATACTTTAAAATTATGGGAGAGGGTAATTGAACATAGATTAAGACTTGATGTAAAGATTTCTCATAATCAATTTAGAATTATGTCGGACAAGTCTACAATGGAAGTTGTACATTCATTGGGAGATTTGACGGAGAAGTATAGAGAGTATAAGGAGGATCAACATATGATTTTTATTGATTTAGAGAAAGCATACAATAACGTTTCAAGAGAAGTGCTTTGGAGAGTTCTAGAGAAGAAATGTGTTGGTATGACTTATATTCAAGTCATTAAAATATGTATACTAGAGTTGTTAATTGTGTTAAGATAGAAGGAAGACTGACCAAGTATTTTTCTATTTAGGTTGGATTACATCAGGGATCGGCTTTAAGCCCGTATCTTTTTGCTTTAGTAATGGATATTCATACTCGACATTTACATGAGGATGTACCTTGGTGTATACTTTTCGCTGACAATATCCTTCTTGTGGATAAGACTAGAGAAAGAGTTCGAAAAAAACATGAATTATGGAAATCTAAATTGGATTATAAAAGCCTTTGTTTGAGTAGATCTAAAATAGAATACATGGAATATAACTTTAATAGTGGTAGCTTTAGTGGCAGGGTTATAACTATGAGTGATCAAATCATTAAACGGTGTGAACGTTTTAGATACCTCAGGTCTATTATGGAGATCTACATTGGAGTCTAGAGGTCTTTGTTTGAGTAAATCTAAAATATAATACATGAAATGTAATTTTAGTCATAGTAGCTCTAACGGTAGAGTTATAACTATGGGTGATTAAATCATTAAAAGATGTGAACATTTTAGATATCTGGAGTCTATTGTTCAAAGTGATGGTGATATAGATGAGAATGTTAGTACAATTCAAGTTGGTTGGTTGAAGTGGAGGAATGCATCGGGTCGATTGTGTGATAGAAAAGTACCGCTTAGACTGAAAGGAAAATTTTATAAGATGGTACTAAGACCTGCAATGCTCCAAGGAACAGAATGTTGACCTTTAAAAGAGAAGCGTAAAACAAAGTTAAGTGTTGTTGAGATGAGAATGCTTAGATGGATCAGTGGATTGACAATTAGAGATAAAATGAAAAATGAATAAATCCGTGATAGGGTTTGTATAGCTCTAGTGGCGGAGAAGATTAGAGAGAGTCGTCTTAGATGGTAACATCGACCATTTGATGATCTTGTTAGGAGAGTAGATGCTTTAGATTTGATTTATGATGAAAATATGACACTCAATTAGACGCAATGGAGAAAAAAATTTCGTGTAGCCGCCCCACTTGGTGGGATGATAAAGGCTTGTTGTTGTTCTTGTCGTTGTCAAAA
>JXCR01058770.1:3039-14927 GCA_002079205.1 Phalaenopsis hybrid cultivar
TAACGATTATGATGTTTGACTTGCATGTAACAATGCGGCACTATTGGCTCCTTGCTTTAAATGTAATTTCTTTGTGCCATTACTTTTTTAGTTATTTCATTTCGTACAACTAGTTCAATTTAAAGCTATTTTTATTTGTTGCTTCTGATTAGATACTGAACAAGCGAATGCAGTTGATGTGAATTCTAGTTTTCTAGTCATATCTGGTTCTTTGTGTAAGTTGATTTGATTAAGGCATAAGCTAGATGAAAATTTTTGCACTGGATTGTTTGGCTGATTGTAATTTAAGTTACTTGATTCTGGCATGCATGCCATTTATTATAGAGTGCATGAAAATCCAAAAAAGATTAATGTATCACCCAATTGATAGCTTGTTTTTAATAAGAGTATAGTAATTTGTAATCACTTGACAAAAGTAACTCTACTGATTTTTCTATTTTGATCTAATTTGATGGTTGTTGACCTCACTTTTGATTGAGGCATAGTCTCCCCTCTTTAATAGCCTAAGGTTTAGCCGTAGGACTTTCCTGTTGACTATTCCTAGAAAACTAGCAAATGAGCCCTCCCCGTTAGAAATTCCGAGCTTTTTTTCGCTCGACTTGAAGTTCCACATAGTAGTTTTGACCTCTAGCACTTAGTAGGTGGGGCTACTGTGAGGAAGCTCAAGAAGCATCCTTATAGGATCATTGGCCCTAGAATTGACTGTACACGTTGATCTGGCACAGTCACGCTTTTCGCCGTCCTATTTGATTGAACTCGAGCCGAGTTTTTAACGTAATTTGGGTCGCGACGCGTCTTTGTTCCGATCTTTCAAAAGGTTGTCTAAACGACTCCGGATGACAAAACGAACTGTGTCAACGCTTTCGGAACGTCGATTTTGCCTAGGGGAGACGTTCGTTTCACTACGACGACATGTCTGGGGGAAAATACACATTTAAGTGTTAATTATAATAATAAATAATACTTTATTATTATTATTATTATTATAATTACTAACATATTAATCCCTAACCTAATTTTATTTCTCTCCTCCTCCCCCCTTCTGTGCCTCGATCCCGTGGGCCTTAGAGTTGGCTCGTTCGGTTGCCTGGCCTGCTCCATCTTCATGCCGTTGGAGAGACTCGTTCCCGCGCGCGTCTCTGGCACGCGAGACAAGCCTCGAAGGCGCCTATCCCTCGTATCCTATTTTATGCGTTCTGCGTTCGATCTTCTCTGCGACAGATCATATCCTCTGCGAGGATCTCATCGTCTCTCGATCCCTCATGCCACATATAATCTCTTAATCATTCCTTCTCTTTTCTCTGGTCTATATTAGTGTCTGTTTTGAGCATTTCAGTGGGCCGAAAATCTCTCGTAGGGAGGGAAAATTCTGCTATTTTTATTTCTCACTTGTTTCTTTAGCTTTTTTGTGCTTGGGTTGGCTTCCTCTTACTGTTAGAGGAAGGATTGAAATTGAGGAGTGCTTTTAAAATTTCTGTGTTGTTTTTTGCTGCAAAGAGGTACCTTCTTCCCCCCTCCTATGCCTTGCTTCTTTTTGGTTTTCCCTCTGCCGAGCCTTTGAGCTTGGTGCTGTGGATGGTATAGCATGCTAGCGTGATATTGCACCTATATTTTTGAAATATTTATTACTCAAGCATCTAGAAATGGAAATGTGAGCACGTTCTAGGAGTTAGACTTCATTACTTGCTTAAAATGGTGAAACTATGACATGTTTTTATTTACAGTGGCATGCTTCTATTGAAAGCAATTAGGAGGGTTGAAAGATGACTTTGAGACAATGTTAGCTCCTCTTGCAAGCATGTTAGGATATGTATCATGAAGCTTTTCATTTATTCTTATCTAGCATGGAATATTAGAAAGTTTATTTGGTCTTTCACGCATGTGGAATGCTCGGTTTTGACATCTTATCATTCTTTTTGGCTTAAAAAAATGCATGTTATGAAGAAATTTACCTTTATTTGGAAAAGTTCTATAGCTGTTCTTATTTGAAACAAGTGGTGGCCCTATGTTTTTGATGTTTCGAGGGCANGGACATCTTATAATTCTTTTTGGCTTAAAAAAATGCATGTTATGAAGAAATTTACCTTGATTTGGAAAAGTTCTATAGCTGTTCTTATTTGAAACAAGTGGTGGCCCTATGTTTTTGATGTTTCGAGGGCATGAGGATGTTCTAGCCTTTGTTGTGGCTTGGTTTTGAGCCTTAGCTGCGGTTCAGTTTGGTTTTTGTTGGCACTCGGTTTGCACTATTGAAGCATGAGATATTGATTTCATCGAGGCCTTTGGCTTTGGTTTTAGTTGAGGTTTTGTCCTAATGATTTGTGTTCCATTTATTAGCTTCGGAAGCTTGTCCTTTTGCTCTGGTTGGGGGCTCGGTTTGTTGGTTTAGCTCTTACCCGAGAGCCCATGTTTGTGCTTTATACTTGTCCCTTCCCGAGAGGTGGCTTGGGGGCTTGATTTGGTTTGCTCTAGGCCCTCACCCGAGAACTTGTCTTTGTGTGTTGTGTTGTCCTTATTCGAGAGCTGTCGGATGGTTTCCTACTCCTACCCGTGAGATATATTGAGGGTNAGATATTGATTTCATCGAGGCCTTTGGCTTTAGTTTTAGTTGAGGTTTTGTCCTAATGATTTGTGTTCCATTTATTAGCCTCGGAAGCTTGTCCTTTTGCTCGGGTTGGGGGCTCGGTTTGTTGGTTTATCTCCTACCCGAGAGCCCATGTTTGTGCTTTATACTTGTCCCTACCCAAGAGGTGGCTTGGGGGCTTGATTTGGTTTGCTCTAGGCCCTCACCCGAGAACTTGTCTTGGTGTGTTGTGTTGTCCTTATTCGAGAGCTGTCGGATGGTTTCCTACTCCTACCCGTGAGATATATTGAGGGTTGTTTAATTTGATTTGGTCCTTCTTGTTGGGCTTGAATTACTTGGATGATTGTTGGTGGATCAAATTTGACATCCCAAAGTTATGGTTATATTTTGTACTCTCTTATGTATATCAAAGATCCTCATGGAATTGATTCGGGTTGCCTTGGCCGCGAGCCTTTCTTGTGCCTTGAGTTGCCTTGGCCATGAGCCTTTCTTGTGCCTTGGTCGCGAGCCTTTCTTGTGCCTTGGGTTGCCTTAGCCGTGAGCCTTTTTTGGCCCCGTTTCTTGCCTTAGACGTGTGCTCCTTGTTTTGTTGGTGGCCTTGGTCGAGAGCCTTGATGGCTGCTTCCTCTTTTCTATTGACCTCGGCCGTGAGCATTTATGTGGCTTTATTGGAAGATTCTATGTTTATTTGGTATGTGAAGCTATTGATTAATTTGGGAGTTGGAAAATCTTAATTTTGGCATGAGTTTGGAGGTGCCGATGGTAGTCTTCGCCGGGTCACTTTCCTTTTGTTCAATTCATGGAATTTAGAGGATTTTCAAGTCCTATTTGGGAAAGCATTTGGTTGAATTAAATTGAGCCCATGGAAGATATTTTTGGAGGTTAGACACCGATTATCGGGGAGGTCATTTGTGGGTGATCGTCGTGTCGGTTCGGGTCTGTTTTGACTCATTCAAAATAGGATTTGGAAAGGACACCCTCCTTAAGTTGATCCAATTCTAATAAAAGAGAAAATGATATCCTTTCGGATTGATTCAAGGACCTTGGGCCCTACCTCTTTAGGACTTTTCGTTACGAGTTTTCATTGCTGATTCATCCTCCGTCTTTTCGGTGTTTTAGGTAGATCAGTGTCTCCTCTCTCTCACCTCATTTTTGTTCTTTTTTTTCTTGCTTGGTTCGGTTTTCGATGCTTATGTTCGATGCATAAGCGTCCACGTATAGTATTTGCTATAAGTGAAACCATCAAGCAAGGTAGCAAGTAGTTAGGTTTTGTTTTGGGGCATAGGGCGGTGATGACAAATGCACACCGGTGATAGAGCAGAATGATATTTCATCCTAAGACATCAGGACCCCCTCCAGGGACCTGGTGAACCGTTGGATGTAATATCATTCACCGACATAAGCCTAGCGGTAGTTGACCCGTACCTTCTTAGGTTGGTGGCGGTTCTACGCCCGACAGTGTGATCGACTTGTAGANAATGGAAGATATTTTTGAAGGTTAGACACCGATATCGGGGAGGTCATTTGTGGGTGATCGTCGTATCGGTTCGGGTCTGTTTTGACTCATTCAAAATAGGATTTGGAAAGGACACCCTCCTTAGGTTGATCCAATTCTAATAAAAGTGAGAAATTGATATCCTTTCGGATTGATTCAAGGACCTTGGGCCCTACCTCTTTAGGACTTTTCGTTACGAGTTTTCATGGCTGATTCATCCTTCGTCTTTTCGGTGTTTTAGGTAGATCAGTGTCTCCTCTCTCTCACCTCATTTTTATTCTTTTTTTTTCTTGCTTGGTTCGGTTTTCGATGCTTATGTTCGATACATAAGCGTCCACGTATAACATTTTGCTATAAGTGAAACCATCAAACAAGGTAGCAAGTAGTTAGGTTTTGTTTTGGGGCTTAGGGCGGTGATGACAAATGCACACCGGTGATAGAGCAAAATGATATTTCATCCTAAGACATCAGGACCCCCTCCAGGGGCCTGGTGTGCCGTAGGATGTAATATCATTCACCGACATAAGACTAGCGGTAGTTGACCCGTACCTTCTTAGGTTGGTGGCGGTTCTACGCCCGACAGTGTGATCGACTTGTAGACAACTACAGTTTCTCAAAACTAATAAAAACAAAATTGATACAACCCACTTTTGTATACTTGAAACATATATGCATGCTAAAAATATAAATTTTAAATACATTTTTTTTAAAAAAATTTGTTGTCCACCTATTAATTACCTGTTTGGGCCAAGGAGTACCCCCTAAGTTAGGTTCAATAAGACATCATTCTAGTCGAGTGGCGGGCTTTATACATCCGGGTGATCGAGTAGCCTTTGACGACCCTCAAATGCAAATATATATCTGAGTCTAGCCCTACCCGAGTGCTTGCGGTCCTCTCTTTTCAAACATTTTCATATATTTTTTTAAAATTTTTGGACAAAGCACTCGTGGTCTTTTCTCCGGGATTTTTTCGAGGTTTTAAGGATTTTATTTGAATTGTTACTCGTCAATTTTCTCGAGCTTTCGTCATGGATTATTCGTTGATTTTTCTCTAATTTTCCATCGTGGGTCATTTACCATTCTTTCTCGAGTTTTCCGGGTGACGTTTATTTTCTTCTTTTGCTTTCGTTTATATGATGCATTTCTGTCTGTTCTATTTGTACCTGTTGCATCAACTACACCTAAGGAACAACGGATCTCCCATGTATACAGGTTTGTTTTGTGTTTACAACATATTACTTTCTTGCAGTCACTTTCCTACTGTACCTTTTACCTTTTCTTTACACCGCATGTTGTACAGTTCTTTTTTCACTGCATAATCTACAGTTGTCTTGTGCTACACATTCTACTGTTATTCCATACACTATACAACTTCAACATGCCTCTCATAAAATGTTTAAAGGACTGCAACCATAGGGCCGCCTTATTTGACATCATAACCTGACACCCTAGAAAACTTAAACTCGTCACGACAAGGAGTTCAGAGCTAGCATTGTGGGCAGCACGACCATCTTTAACAGCAGAACATGTCTACATCAGTTAAATCATTCCTTCCTTAGAAGTTAAACAACAATTCACATGATTTCGATGTTGTTTGCTTATGCAACATAAATCCTCAACTTATCTTTAGACATTTGTACGGCTCTACTGTACATTCTAAACCCTAACTCGTCTTAGGATTCCGTGACGGACCTAAATCCCCATATCTTCCAGGCTATTTGTGTGATCGTTTCACATGAATGTAAGCCCTAAGTAAATAAAATTGGTATGATAAAACACTTGAATATTTCTTCCTCGAAACTGAAGCCAAACTATAGGGTAGACTGGGAAGTCACCGAGGTTCTCCTTCGGATTTGTGGCACCCCCTAGTTCTTCTTTATTTGGATTCTATAATAATTGTTCCGAGTTTGAACCATTCCCTTTTGCACACCTCTTTGTCCGATTTCCCTATCATTTTGACCTCTTTGAAGATAATATTTTCTGATTTTTATCGAGAGTTTTCTTATGTGACTTCAGTCATTTAAGATGTAATTAACTATATGGGCTTGCCCTTATAAGAAGTTTTTCCAAACCCAGCTTAATATAAATCCTATTTAATTATTCGTATTAAATAGGGAAATTTGTCGGCAAATAAAACGGTTTTGAAGACCAAACGAACGTCATATATTTCTTAGTTTATCTGATCGAGTATCATTCTCAAGTCTTGCGTTTATTCTTCGGGACAGATACAAGGTTTGAGGTACAACGTTATTTCATTTAAACTATGAAAAATATGAGGTCTGTTTAATTTCATATTTTTCTAAATTTAAAACTATATGTAAATTAAAATGTCATTCCAAAGCGGGTGATAGGACTTCGATTCTGGTGATTGACAACTTTCTACGTGCAACATCCACAACCAAAATAGTGCCGACAATGGTATAAGGGAACACATGGTTTGGTATGGTATCAAATTAATAATTTACAGCGTATCCAAATTGATCTTAGGTTAGACTGAAGTGAATTATTCAACTATTCCTTGTATACATTTGGTTTTCAATTTAAGAGCATGCCATATATAATACTACAACAACAAGCCTATATCCCACTAAGTGGGATCAGCTGTGTGAATCCTTTTCTCCATTGCGTCCTATTGAGTATCATATTTCATTTAGTTTTAATAGATTAAGATCATTTTTTATACCATATGCTTGAGTTTTTATAGGTCTACCTCTGTCTTTCTTCACATTAGTCGAATCTAAAATAACTACTCTCTTAACTGGATCATCAGATGACCGACGTTTAATGTGACCAAATCATCTATGATGACTATCTCTAATCTTGTTCGCCACTGGAGCTACACCAACTCTATCACAGATATATTCATTTCACTTTTGTTTGTATCAAGCCACACATCCACTTAACATTCTCTTCGTAGCAATACTTAACTTTGTTTTATGCTTCGCTTTTAAAGGCCAACATTATGCGCCATAGAGCATTGCAGGTCTCACCACAATCTTATAAAATTTCCTTTCAGTCTAAGTGGTACTTTTCTATTACATAATAGGTCTGATGCATTCCTCTACTTCCACCAACCGACTTGAATTCTACTAATAACATCACATCTATTTCACCATCACTTTGAGCAACAAACCCGAGATATCTTAAACGTTCACACCTTTTATTGGTTTAATCACTCATAGTTACAACTATGCCGCTAGAGCTACTACTATTAAAATTACATTCAATGTGTTTAGTTTTAGTTCTACTCAAACGGAGGCTTTGAGACTCGAATGTGGACCTCTATAATTCAAGTTTTTCTTGAACTCTTTCTCTAATCTTATCCACAAGGCGGATATCATCAACGAAAAGCATACAACAAGGTACATCCTCCTGTAAAGGTCTAATAAGAGTATCCATAACTTAACCAAAAAGATAATGGCTTAAAGCCGATCCCTGATGTAATTCAATTGATATAAAAATACTTGGACAGTTCTCCTTCTGTTTGAACATAAGTAACATCTTTAATATACATATTTTTAATGTTAAGTCATATGAATATATTTCTTCTCTAGAACTCTTTGAAAGGGCTTCTCTTGGAACCTTATCGCAAGCTTTTTCTAAAAGAATAAAAATCATTTGTAGATCTTCCTTATTTTCTTTGCACTTCTCTATCGAACATCTCAAAAAATGTATAACTTCAATTGTAGAGTTGTGCGACATAAATCCAAGTTGATTATAAGAAATCTTTGTATCACGTCTTAACTTATCTTCTATTACCCTCTCACATAATTTTCAAGTATGACACATCAATTTGATTCCTCTATAATTTGCACACTATTGTGCATCCCTTTTATTCTTAAAAATGGGGACCAAAATACTTTTCCTCTACTCCTGTGGCCTCTTTTTAATTTTTAAAATAATATTAAAGAATTTAGTAAGTCAATAAACTCTCAAATCTCCTAAATATTTCTACACTTCAATTTGTATATCATCAGGTTCTACTAATTTTATGCCTTTAATTTTTTTTAAAGCTTCATTTACTTTTTTTTACTAATGCGTTGGTAAAAATAAAATATATTATTATTATTAACGATATTAAAATTACTAAGGTGTATCGTATTTTCAGAAACTTCATTAAAAAATTTATCAAAATAGCTCACTAATCTACGTTAAATATTTTCTTCTAAGAAAAGCTCTTTTTTATTTTCATCTTTAGCAATTTTACTTTTCTTATCCAATCATCATTAATTTAAGAATTTATATCTTTATTTTGTTCTGATTTTTTTTTTGTTATTAGATCAAGTTTTATTTTATTTAGAAAATATTATTATTTGGGGGCATTTATATACATACTGCTTAATTCTTATATATTGACATAACTAATGCTCAAACTTTCATATTTATATGTGTTAGAATTCAAAATAATACATAATATTATTATTGATATGAAAATGAGTTATAAATAACCCTTGCATGAATCCTAGAATAGGAAAAACATGAAAAAGCAGATAGCAGGAAAGGAAAGGTATTGCACCTAATATCTCTAATTAATCATTGCATGATAACTATTTGAGATAAAGGAAACAACATATAATAGTAAAGACTAAAATATAAAAGAAAATAAATTCAATCGAAGGAATAAATCTAGAATACGAAAATAAAAAAAGTTATATCACAAAATAAATTTAATCATCATAATTTCTAACAAGAATAAATTATTTTCTAATATAACTTTTAACACTCTTTCTCAAGTTGAAATATGGTTGAAAATCATGCTCAATTTGGATTTGAAAACATCAATGAGCGAGAATATCATGTAAGGTAGAACTTGAACTCTTCATCCCATATTGCTGCTGTCTTTGACCGCAGTTTCTACAGTGTCTGTAGGTAGACAGAAGACTCATACAAGTAATGTTGTAGGGAAGTTTGCAGGGAAGTAAACAAACTGCAGGATAAATTGATTTCCAGTTGACTGCGTTCTTGTTGGTTGCAGTCTCTACGGTGTTTGTAGGTGGGCGGAAGACTCACACAAGTGATTCTGCAGGAAAGTTTGCAGAGAAGTAAACAACATGCAAGAAAAGCAACGTAGGACCTGCAGAGAAAAAATAGAAAAAAAGCTCCGGAGGAGGGCTTGCTGCAGGAAAAACTCTGGAGGATTGTCTGTTATAGGAAATATTTTGGAGGATGGGCCTGGTGCAGAAAAAACTTCGGAGGACCTACTGTGGGATTAAATTTAAACTATTGAGGAGTGATGAAAGCTTATGACCTCCAACAATTATCGATTGTCACCACTAGCGGTTATTGTAGCTCAAGTACTATTACACAACTATTGTTGACATATTTTTATTTTCTAATTGTTTTCACTTACCATTATAATTGATATTATTGTTCGACAATTCTTATTGTAACAATAGAAGGACAAATAAGTGTTCACACTTCTATAATCTTATCTTCTCAAGTTGTGGAGAATGAGGACTGCAACTTCAATTTTATAGTGGACTATTTTAAGTGGCCCATATCTCGTAGTTTTTTTCTTCCTTTTTAGGTTTTTCACATAAAAAAGTTGTTCTCTCATCACTTCTATCTGTATATGTGCTGGATATTCCCGTTGAGCTAAGACTAACTTTCCTTTTTTTTTTTGCTGTTAAACTTTCCTAGCACGTAACAATAATAATCAAAACTTTCATCATGTTTGCAATTTTTTCTTCAAAAATATTTTTACATCACAATCATTGAGCCAACAACCTTTCTGTTATTTTCTTCTCCCCTTATTTTAGAGGTGCAAATGATGAGATTTACATGCTATCATCACATTCTCCTATAGCATGTTTCTTGCATCCTACTGACTTATTTGGAAATTGTATTTATTTAAGGGACGTTTGGTTTGATGTTAAATGTGTATAAAATATTTGAAATACTTGAGTTTCAAAAATATTGTGTTCGGTTTCAAGATTACAAAATTGAGGAGTATTGCAGAGTAAGGTCTTATGGAATTCTAAAATCACTCGACGCTTCATTTATGGTGTTATTCAAACTCGGCTGGTTTGTTGGTACCCCAGCCGGACTCCTTATTTAGTAACTATTGAATTCGACAGTGCCCTTAAAATTTTTGCATGGAAACTTTGTGGAGACCAAGTCCTGAGAATCTTTGGATATACATATTGTTAATGCCCGTTGTGAGCGTTGAGAGTGTAGTGAACTAGTGATATTATGTTTAATGGGATAAGTATGAACAAAGTATGGCCATAGTCAATTTTTTATGAGTAAATTTGGATGCTGAATAAATATGTTGCATTGTTCTCACAAAAGTTATTTGGCTAATCATCTCGATATGGTCATACTAAGTATACTATTTCTCATAATTATTCATTATCATGGCATTTGTTTTCTCATTATTAAAAGTTAAGCGGATGAACTTGGTGTTGATATTTGCATGAGAACTACCGGTTTTTTTTATACTCCTCCCCCCATGTAATATAAGCTACTATGTTGTTACTGACTGGGAACAGTTGCTTAGTATCGATGGTCCATTCTGTAATCTTGTTTTGTTTATTGTTTCCAACGTTCAATTGTTCTGCAATACAGAAAAGGTGGAGATTCCTAGATTTTGTGACTGAAATGTCCAACGTGAATATTTGCGTTGATTTATTATGGTATGGGTATCCAGAAAAAGTACAAAATCATGATTTACATATATCGATGTTAATTTTTAGCACTGCTTATCCTGCATAGTTTGTTTTGTTTCNTTGTTCTCTCATCACTTCTATCTGTATATGTGCTGGATATTCCCGTTGAGCTAAGACTAACTTTCCTTTTTTTTTTTGCTGTTAAACTTTCCTAGCACGTAACAATAATAATCAAAACTTTCATCATGTTTGCAATTTTTTCTTCAAAAATATTTTTACATCACAATCATTGAGCCAACAACCTTTCTGTTATTTTCTTCTCCCCTTATTTTAGAGGTGCAAATGATGAGATTTACATGCTATCATCACATTCTCCTATAGCATGTTTCTTGCATCCTACTGACTTATTTGGAAATTGTATTTATTTAAGGGACGTTTGGTTTGATNAATGGAAGTCCGAAAAAAAATTTTTAATGTCTTTTTTTAATATTTTTGGATATACTCTTAGTCTAGAATATGCAATTGAGTAAGAACTTTCTCCAGGGTTCTTGAAAATTTTGTCATAAATTTTTGCTATGTTTCAGATCAAGAATATAAAACATTGGTTTAGAATTTACGAAATTTATAAGCAATTATGTTTTCAAGTAAAATGTTTGAGATGTTCCNCTAGTCTCTCCTTTTTAATAGCCTAAGGTCTAGCCGTAGGACTTTCCTGTTGACTATTCCTAGAAAACTAGCAAATGAGCCCTCTCCGTTAGAAATTCCGAGATTTTTTTCGCTCGACTTGAAGTTCCGCATAGTAGTTTTAACCTCTAGCACTTAGTAGGTGGAGCTACTGTGAGGAAGCTCAAGAAGCATCCCTATAGGATCGTTGGCCCTAGAATTGACTGTACACGTTGATCTGGCACAGTCGCGCTTTTCGCCGTCCTATTTGATTGAACTCGAGCCGAGTTTTTAACGTAATTTGGGTCGCGACGCGTTTTTGTCTCGATCTTTCAAAAGGTTGTCTAAACGACCTCGGATGACAAAACGGACTGTGTCAACGCTTCCGGAACGTCGATTTTGCCTAGGGGAGACGTTCGTTTCACTACGACGACACGTCTGGGGGGAAAATACATATTTAAGTGTTAATTATAATAATAAATAATATTTTATTATTATTATTATTATTATTATTATTATAATTAATAACTTATATTAATCC
>JXCR01058770.1:17744-40218 GCA_002079205.1 Phalaenopsis hybrid cultivar
TTTTTTTTTTTTTTTGCTACAAACAAAATTGATACAACCCACTTTTGTATACTTGAAACATATATGCATGCTAAAAATATAAATTTTAAATACATTTTTTTAAAAAAAATTGGTTGTCCACCTGTTAATTACCTGTTTGGGCCAAGGAGTACCCCCTAAGTTAGGTTCAATAAGACACCCTTCTAGTCGAGTGACGGGTTTTATACATCCGGGTGACCGAGTAGCCTTCGACGACCCTCAAATGCAAATATATATCTGAGTCTAGCCCTATCCGAGTGCTTGCGGTCCTCTCTTTTCAGACATTTTCATATATTTTATTAAAATTTTTGGACAAAGCACTCGTGGTTTTTTCTTCGGGATTTTTCCGAGGTTTTGATGATTTTATTGGAATTGTTACTCGTCAATTTTCTCGAGCTTTCGTCATGGATTATTCGTTGATTTTTCTCTAATTTTCCATCGTGGGTCATTTACCATTCTTTCTCGAGTTTTCCGGGTGACGTTTATTTTCTTCTTTTGCTTTCGTTTATATGATGCATTTCAGTCTGTTCTATTTGTACCTGTTGCATCAACTACACCTAAGGAACAACGGATCTCCCATGTATACAGTTTTGCTTTGTGTTTACAGCATATTACTTTCTTGCAGTCACTTTACTACTGTACCTTTTACCTTTTCTTTACACCTCATGTTGTACAGTTCTTTTTTCACTGCATAATCTACGGTTGTCTTGTGCTACACATTCTACTGTTATTCCATTCACTATACAATTTCAACATGCCTCTCATAAAATGTTTAAAGGACTACAACCATAGGGCCGCCTGATTTGACATCATAACCTGACACCCTAGAAAACTTAAACTCGTCACGACAAGGAGCTCAGAGCTAGCATTGTGGGCAGCACGACCATCTTTAACAGCAGAACATGTCTACATCAGTTAAATCATTCCTTCCTTAGAAGTTAAAACAACAATTCACATGATTTCGATGTTGTTTGCTTATGCAACATAAATCCTCAACTTATCTTTAGGCATTCGTACGGCTCTACTGTACATTCTAAACCCTAACTCGTCTTAGGATTTCGTGACGGACTTAAATCCTCATATCTTCCAGGCTATTTGTGTGATCGTTTCACACGAATGTAAGCCCTAAGTAAATAAAATTGGCATGATAAAACACTTGAATATTTCTTCCCCGAAACTGAAGCCAAACTATAGGGTAGACTGGAAAGTCACCGAGGTTCTTCTTCGGATTTGTGTCACCCCCTAGTTCTTCTTTCTTTGGATTCTATAATAAATGTTCTGAGTTTGAACCATTCCCTTTTGCACACCTCTTTGTCCGATTTCTCTATCATTTTGACCTCTTTGAAGATAATATTTCCTGATTTTTATCGAGAGTTTTCTTATGTGATTTCAGTCATTTAAGATGTAATTAACTATAGGGGCTTGCCCTTATAAGAAGTTTTTCCAAACCCAGCTTAATATAAACCCTATTTAATTATTCATATTAAATAAGGGAACTTGTCGGCAAATAAAACGGTTTCGAAGACCAAAAGAACGTCATATATTTGTTAGTTTATCTGATCGAGTTTCATCCTCAAGTCTTGCGTTTATTATTCGGGACAGATACAAAGTTTGAGGTACAACGTTCTTTCATTTAAACTATGAAAAATATGAGGTCTGTTTAATTTCATATTTTTCTAAATTTAAAACTATATGTAAATTAAAACGTCATTCCGAAGCGGGTGACGGGACTTTGATTCTGTTGATTGACAACTTCCTACGTGCAACATCCACAACCAAAATAGTGCCGACAATGGTATAAGGGAACACATGGTTTGGTATGGTATCAAATTAATAATTTACACCGTATCCAAATTGATCTTAGGTTAAATTGAAGTGAATTATTCAACTATTTCTTGTATCCATTTGGTTTTCAATTTAAGAGCATGCCATATATAATACTACAACAACAAGCCTATATCCCACTAAGTGGGATCAGCTGCGTGAATCCTTTTCTCCATTGCGTCCTATTGAGTATCATATTTCATTTAGTTTTAATAGATTAAGATCATTTTTTATACCATATGCTTGAGTTTTTATAGGTCTACCTCTGTCTTTCTTCACATTAGTCGAATCTAAAATAACTACTCTCTTAACTGGATCATCAGATGACCGACGTTTAATGTGACCAAATCATCTATGATGACTATCTCTAATCTTGTTCGCCACTGGAGCTACACCAACTCTATCACAGATATATTCATTTCACTTTTGTTTGTATCAAGCCACACATCCACTTAACATTCTCTTCGTAGCAATACTTAACTTTGTTTTATGCTTCCCTTTTAAAGGCCAACGTTATGCGCCATAGAGCATTGCAGGTCTCACCACAATCTTATAAAATTTCCTTTCAGTCTAAGTGGTACTTTTCTATTACATAATAGGTCTGATGCATTCCTCTACTTCCACCAACCGACTTGAATTCTACTAATAACATCACATCTATTTCACCATCACTTTGAGCAACAAACCCGAGATATCTTAAACGTTCACACCTTTTATTGGTTTAATCACTCATAGTTACAACTATGCCGCTAGAGCTACTACTATTAAAATTACATTCAATGTGTTTAGTTTTAGTTCTACTCAAACGGAGGCTTTTGAGACTCGAATGTGGACCTCCATAATTCAAGTTTTTCTTGAACTCTTTCTCTAGTCTTATCCACAAGGCGGATATCATCAACGAAAAGCATACAACAAGGTACATCCTCCTGTAAAGGTCTAATAAGAGTATCCATAACTTAACCAAAAAGATAATGGCTTAAAGCCGATCCCTGATGTAATTCAATTGATATAAAAATACTTGGACAATTCTCCTTCTGTTTGAACATAAGTAACATCTTTAGTATACATATTTTTAATGTTAAGTCATATGAATATATTTCTTCTCTAGAACTCTTGAAAGGGCTTCTCTTGGAACCTTATCGCAAGCTTTTTCTAAAAGAATAAAAATCATTTGTAGATCTTCCTTATTTTCTCTGCACTTCTCTATCGAACATCTTAATAAATGTATAGCTTCAATTGTAGAGTTGTCCGACATAAATCCAAGTTGATTATGAGAAATCTTTATATCACGTCTTAACTTATCTTCTATTACCCTCTCACATAATTTTCAAGTATGACACATCAATTTGATTCCTCTATAATTTGCACAGTATTGTGCATCCCTTTTATTCTTAAAAATGGGACCAAAATACTTTTCCTCCACTTCTCAGACCTCTTTTTAATTTTTAAAATAATATTAAAGAATTTAGTAAGTCAATAAACTCTCAAATCTCCTAAATATTTCTACACTTCAATTTGTATATCATCAGATTCTACTAATTTTATGCCCTTAATTTTTTTTAAAGCTTCATTAACTTTTTTTAACTAATGCGTTGGTAAAAATAAAATATTTTATTATTATTAACGATATTAAAATTACTAAGGTGTATCGTATTTTCAGAAACTTCATTGAAAAATTTATCAAACTAGCTCACTAATCTACGTTAAATATTTTTTTCTAAGAAAAGCTCTTTTTTATTTTCATCTTTAGCAATTTTATTTTTCTTATCCAATCATCTTTAATTTAAGAATTTATATCTTTATTTTGTTTGGATTCTTTTTTTGTTAATAGATCAAGTTTTATTTTATTTAGAAAATATTATTATTTGGGGGCATTTATATAAATACTGCTTAATTCTTATATATTGACATAACTAATGCTCAAACTTTCATATTTATATGTGTTAGAATTCAAAATAATACATAATATTATTATTGATATGAAAATGAGTTATAAATAACCCTTGCATGAATCCTAGAATAGGAAAAACATGAAAAAGCAGATAGCAGGAAAGGAAAGGTATTGCACCTAATATCTCTAATTAATCATTGCATGATAACTATTTGAGATAAAGGAAACAACATATAATAGTAAAGACTAAAATATAAAAGAAAATAAATTCAATCGAAGGAATAAATCTAGAATACGGAAATAAAAATAGTTATATCACAAAATAAATCTAATCATCATAATTTCTAACAAGAATAAATTATTTTCTAATATAACTTTTAATACTCTCTCTCAAGTTGAAATATGGTTGAAAATCATGTTCAATTTGGATTTGAAAACATCAATGAGCGAGAATATCCTGTGAGGTAGAACTTGAACTCTTCATCCCATATTGCTGCTGTCTTTGACCGCAGTTTCTACAGTGTCTGTAGGTAGACAGAAGACTCATACAAGTAATGTTGTAGGGAAGTTTGCAGGGAAGTAAACAACCTACAGGATAAATTGATTTCCAGTTGCTGCGGTTCTTGTTGGTTGCAGTTTCTACGGTGTTTGTAGGTGGGCGGAAGACTCACACAAGTGATTCTGCAGGGAAGTTTGCAGAGAAGTAAACAACATGCAAGAAAAGCAACGTAGGACCTGCAGAGAAAAAAATAGAAAAAAGCTCCGGAGGAGGGCTTCCTGCAGGAAAAACTCTGGAGGATTGTCTGTTATAGGAAATATTTTGGAGGATGGGCCTGGTGCTGAAAAAACTTCGGAGGGCCTACTGTGGGATTAAATTTAAACTATTGAGGAGTGATGAAAGCTTATGACCTCCAACAATCATCGATTGTCACCACTAGCGGTTTTTGTAGCTCAACTACTATTACACAACTATTGTTGACATATTTTTATTTTCTAATTGTTTTCACTTACCATTATAATTGATATTATTATTCGACAATTCTTATTGTAACAATAGAAGGACAAATAAGTGTTCACACTTCTATAATCTTATCTTCTCAAGTTGTGGAGAATGAGGACTGCAACTTCAATTTTATAGTGGACTATTTTAAGTGGCCAATATCTAGTAGTTTTTTTCTTCCTTTTTAGGTTTTTCACATAAAAAAGCTGTTCTCTCATCACTTCTATCTGTATATGTGCTGGATATTCTCGTTGAGCTAGGACTAACTTTCTTTTTTTTTTTGCTGTTAAACTTTCCTAGCACGTAACAATAATAATCAAAACTTTCATCATGTTTGCAATTTTTTCTTCAAAAATATTTTTACATCACAATCATTGAGCCAACAACCTTTCTGTTATTTTCTTCTCCCCTCATTTTAGAGGTGCAAATGATGAGATTTACATGCTATCATCACATTCACCTATAGCATGTTTCTTGCATCCTACTGACTTATTTGGAAATTGTATTTATTTAAGGGACGTTTGGTTTGATGTTAAATGTGTATAAAATATTTGAAATACTTGAGTTTCAAAAATATTGTGTTCGGTTTCAAGATTACAAAATTGAGGGGTATTGCAGAGTAAGGTCTTATGGAATTCTAAAATCACTCGACGCTTCATTTATGGTGTTATTCAAACTCGGCTTGTTTGTTGGTGCCCCAGCCGGACTCCATATTTATTAACTATTGAATTCGACAGTGCCCTTAAAATTTTTGCATGGCAACTTTGTGGGGACCAAGTCCTGAGAATCTTTGGATATACATATTGTTAATGCCCGTTGTGAGCGTTGAGAGTGTAGTGAACTAGTGATATTATGTTTAATGGGATAAGTATGAACAAAGTATGGCCATAGTCAATTTTTTATGAGTAAATTTGGATGCTGAATAAATATGTTGCATTGTTCTCACAAAAGTTATTTGGCTAATCATCTCGATATGGTCATACTAAGTATACTATTTCTCATAATTTTTCATTATCATGACATTTGTTTTCTCATTATTAAAAGTTAAGCAGATGAACTTGGTGTTGATATTTGCATGAGAACTACCGGTTTTTTTGATACTCCTCCCCCCATGTAATATAAGCCACTATGTTGTTACTGACTGGGAACAGCTGCTTAGTATCGATGGTCCATTCTGTAACCTTGTTTTGTTTATTGTTTCCAACGTTCAATTGTTCTGCAATACAGAAAAGGTGGAGATTCCTAGATTTTGTGGCTGAAATGTCCAACGTGAATATTTGCGTTGATTTATTATGGTATGGGTATCCAGAAAAAATACAAAATCATGATTTACATATATCGATGTTAATTTTTAGCACTGCTTATCCTGCATAGTTTGTTTTGTTTCCTTTTTTCCAGGAAAAAAAAACTTTTTCCTTCTATAATTTCTTCATTATTCTTTGCCTCTTCTGATACAATGAAAAATACATGCAGATTGAAGGCCAAACTATAAGAGCCAATGAACAACTTAATCGTAAAAGGGAAAAAGTGAACCGCAAATATTCACAACCTGTAAATAGAGGGCGGCAACTTTCTCCTGGTTTTCTGGAAGATGCACTTGATGAGGTTCGAATTGTTTTACGTATGAACTTAACGTATTAACTAGCAATCTCAGTGCTATGGTCTTACTGAATTTAATGTAAATGCTATGATCTTGATGAATTTGAAAAGGTTTATCTTGTTTCAGTCTCATTTAATGGAAGTCCGAAAAAGAAATTTTAATGTCTTTTTTTAATATTTTTGGATATACTCTTAATCTAGAATATGCAATTGAGTAAGAACTTTCTCCAGGGTTATTGAAAATTTTGTCATAAATTTTTGCTATGTTTCAGATCAAGAATATTAAACATTGGTTTAGAATTTACGAAATTTATAAGCAATTATGTTTTCAAGTAAAATGTTTGAGATGTTCCTTTCCAATTTATAACTCGATAACTGGCTATAGCTAATGCAATAATCTTGATGTAAT
Source organism: Phalaenopsis hybrid cultivar (assembly GCA_002079205.1). Taxonomy (NCBI): domain Eukaryota; kingdom Viridiplantae; phylum Streptophyta; class Magnoliopsida; order Asparagales; family Orchidaceae; genus Phalaenopsis; species Phalaenopsis hybrid cultivar. The sequence continues at coordinate 24,486 of JXCR01058770.1, forward strand.
TGGAAACTATTGATCATATATGTTTCTCAAGAGAATTTTACGGGACAAGCTATATCTGTATTGAATGAATGTACAAGCAAGGTGTTAAGCATGCCCATTTGATTAACCTTAGCTTTCAACATGACAGAACATATTTAATTTGATCTGGAAGCTGAATCTGAGCACTCAATATGTACTTTAGGAAGTTGAATTTGAAGATAACTACAATTCATTATGGTTTTTCGGCAGTTTTTTTAATATTAATTTGGATAAGAAGGATGATAATTTTTGTCTCGATGCTTAGCCATTTATTCTCTTGATGGCAAACTTACAAATAGTACCTAATAGGACTTCTTTTCTAAGTTCTTTATTGAAATTCTTGAGTTAGGGGCTACTTTATGTTTTATGTTTTTTATTTGTCTTTTTTTTGTTTTAACATAAAACAAAATGTGTTTGGTATTCTTATGATTTTTATGTTTTAAAAAAATAAAAATAAAAAAACATGTTTGGAAAAACAAAAAATCCACTTCACATTTTTTTGGTCATAACTCGCTCGACAAAATGTTAAAACTCATTTTTGTAATTGGNGTGTTTTAACATAAAACAGAATGTGTTTGGTATTCTTACGATTTTTATGTTTTAAAAAAATAAAAATAAAAAACATGTTTGGAAAAGCAAAAAATCCACTTCACATTTTTTTGGTCATAACTCGCTCGACAAAATGTTAAAACTCATTTTTTGTAATTGGAGCAAAATCAAACAAAAATTGGAATAGGATTCAACTTAAATCTCATCCATAGGCTCAATTTCTTTTTTTTATTATAAATTTTTGTCTTTTCTTTCATTTATTTTTTGTATATGTGTTGCATTAGGGTTTGCATTTCAGTTTTTTGCGCGAGTTTGTTTAGTACAGCCGGTCCGTTTTTCCCTTTGAGGGTTGTATTTGAGGGTTTGGGTGGTGCTCCGGNTTTTTTTTTTTTTTTGTATATGTGTTGCATTAGGGTTTGCATTTCAGTTTTTTGCACGAGTTTGTTTAGTACAGCCGGTCCGTTTTTCCCTTTGAGGGTTGTATTTGAGGGTTTGGGTGGTGCTCCGGTTGCATCTCTCCCCTAAGGTGGTAATTATCTTCAATATCCCCTTCCACATCCTCCCCATGTCACTCTCAGTTGCAGTATCTCGTTGTAGCCGCCCGCAACAGCATTCTGATTGTTGTTTTCTGTAGCTTTTGTTGCCGCCTTCACTTTCCCCTCCCTCCTCTTTGCTGTCATCGTTGTTCTAGCCCTCCACCATCCACCTTCACTGCCGCCACTGCTCCCTCAACTCGTTGTTTCGATCGTTGTCCAGCCATCCGTATCACTACNAACTCTCAGTTGCAGTATCTCGTTGTAGCCGCTCGCAACAGCATTCCGATTGTTGTTTTCTGCAGCTTTTGTTGCCGCCTTCACTTTCCCCTCCCTCCTCTTTGCTGTCATCGTTGTTCTAGACCTCCACAATCCACCTTCACTGCCGCCACTGCTCCCTCAACTCGTTGTTTCGATCGTTGTCCAGCCATCCGTATCACTACCGCCATCCAGAAAAAAAATGTTAGTTGTGGACTTTGATTGTAGCACTCATGAGCAGCAAACCCGACGCCAAGCCATCAGGCTNATGTTAGTTGTGGACTTTGATTGTAGCACTCATGAGCAGCAAACCCGACGCCAAGCCATCAGGCTATGGGCACTCAAGCGCCCATTGAGTGTTTACAGACCGAGAAGGTGGAAGTCATGCGCCCAAAGTGGGCGCTTAGGCTTCCACTTCTCGTGCCAGGGCGTCTGCTTTTAGAGAACTGAGCACCCAGGCGCTTGGAGCAGTTTTCACGAGAATTGCTATTTATGTCTCGATTTAGATAGCGTATGTGCAGGCTTGGAGCATAACTCTTCCTGTTTATTCNCAGAGAACTGAGCACCCAGGCGCTTGGAGCAGTTTTCATGAGAATTGCTATTTATGTCTCGATTTAGATAGCGTATGTGCAGGCTTGGAGCATAACTCTTCCTGTTTGTTCGTCAACAAAATCCTTGTGAAGTTGAGAAGTGTTGGTGAGAAGGATTATGGTATTTTTCACGTGTATTTTTGCTTCAGATCAATAGAAGTGTGAAGTAGTGCACTATAAGCATTTTCGTGTGAGTGTGGAGAAAAACTTATGTGAATTCTTTGTAAAGTTCTCTGAAATTCATAGTGAAATTTGTGGCTCCGTGTTTTTTTTCCGTTCTCGGGTTTTCCACATAAAATTCCTATGTTATTTTCTGGTTGTTTTTTTATTGTGCTTCTGGTTTAAATTTTTTATTCTGGTTNTTTCCGTTCTCGGGTTTTCCACATAAAATTCCTATGTTATTTTCTGGTTGTTTTTTTATTGTGCTTCTGGTTTAAATTTTTTATTCTGGTTTTCTCGAATTCGGTGATCCTATTCCGCTGTGAAATTGAGAATTGTTTGAAGGATTCTCAATAAAACCAATATCAGAGCGGGGTTTGATTCGAGTGGGAGCAATGACCGAATAAGAAAAGTTCAAAGTGGAAAAGTTTAATGGGACGAACTTCACTTTTTGGAAGATGCAGATGGAGGATTTTGTTATATCAGAAAAAATTATTCTTGCTACTACAAGGAATTGCAAAGAAGCCCGAGTCTATGCCTATGAAGGAAAGCGAAGCGTTGGATTGAACGACACTGAGCTTGATCGCTTAACACTTTTTGTATCTATTGCGTTCAACATTATTAATGAGAAAACTACAGTGGATCTNGTACTCGCTACTACAAGGAATTACAAAGAAGTCCGAGTCTATGCCTATGGAGGAAAGGGAAGCGTTGGATTGAACGACATTGAGCTTGATCGCTTAACACTTTTTGTATCTATTGCGTTCAACATTATTAATGAGAAAACTACAGTGGATCTCATGGTGGCGGTGGCCAAGTACGAAAAATCTTTTTCTTCCAATAAGTTTTTTCTGATGAAGAAATTATTCAACATAAAGATGGTGGAAAAGATAGTTCAGTGGCAGAACATCTCAATAATTTCAACATTGTGACAGTTCAATTGTGTTCTATGGGGATCAAGTTTGATGATGAGGTCAGAACACTAGTAATACTATCTTCTCTATCGGAAAGCTGGTATGATTTGATGATGATAGCGGTGAGTAATTCTTTAGGGACTTCGAAGTTGAACTTCGATGATATCATGAGTCTGATGCTGGATGAAGAATTTCACAAAAAAATAAAGAATGGTGAATCTTCAGGTTCTGCATTGAATGTTGCTAACAAAAGAAAGAATCTGGGTAGGAATACAGGCAAAGGCAGATCCGAGTCTAAGAAAGGAAAGCCAATGTTAAGTAGAGGAGAGTGCTGGAATTGCGGTAAGAATGGGCATTTCAAGAATTACTGCAAAGCTCCAAGAAAAGTTGGTGGTGGACAAAATACTAGTTTCTCTAATAATGTCTCCATAAGTGAAATTCAAATTGATTCCTTGTTATTATCCATAGTCAGCATTGAATCTTAGATAGTGGATTGAGGTGCCTCTTTTCATGCTTGCCACAATAAAGAGGTATTCAAAAACTATACTTAGAGTAATCTTGGGAAGGTTTATTTTGGAGATAACCAGACCTGTAGTATAATATGAAATGGTCATGTCGATACTAAGTTATCAAATAAAACAGTCTGAAAGCTTACTGAAGTCAGACATATCTTAGTTTGAAGAGAAATTTTATCTCTATGAGTCAGCTGACAATGTCAGAACTCATGACAACTTTCATAGGTGACTTGTGGAAGGTAACCCGAGGGCATTAGTGATGACTCGTAACAACATTGAAGGCACTCTTTATTTGATCAATGAAAGGACTGATTTTATTGATGTGGCTGGAACTAAGGTACATGCAGATCCGTGGTACCATAGGGTTGGTCATATGAGTGAGAAATGTATAAAGTCTCTACTTTCAATGAATAAGCTTTAAGGTTTGAAATTAGTTGATCTGGATTTCTTTGAAACTGTATTTATAACAAGCAGAAGAAAATTACTTTTTCTAAGAGCGGGTCAGTGATGAAGTCAAAGAAATTAGAGTTGGTGCATATATATGTATTCAATTCTGTTCATTGGAGGTTCTCGCTATTTTGTCACATTCATTGATGGTCACACGAGAAATGTATGTGTTTATTTGTTAAAACAAAATATGATGTTTTTGAATTCTTTAAGAAATGAAAGGCTGTGATAGAAAATAACACAAACTTAAAATTGAGATGTCTCAGATCAAATAATAAAGGTGAGTGCTGTGATCAGAAGTTTAGGAATTTTTGTGCTGCAGAGGGGATCAGGCATGAGTTCACTGTCTCAAAGACGCCACAACTGAATGGTATGGATGAACGCATAAACAAAATAATCATGGAGCGTGCTAGGAGCATGAGATTGCATGTTGTCTTGCCGAAACAGTTTTGGACTGAAGCAGTTAACACTGCAGTTTATTTAATTAATGGTAGTTCGTTAATACCTTTGGAGGAAGGCTTACCTGAAGAAACTTGGAGTGATAAAAAATTGTCTCTCATTTAAGAATACTTGAGTGTTCTGCATATATGCATGCTGATGTAGGGTCCAGGAGCAAGCTTCACTTGAAATTTGTCAATTGCATCTTCATTGGATATGCTCAAATGAGTTTGGGTATAAGTTCTGAGATTATCATAATCAGAAATTCATTAGGAGTAGGGACGCCATTTTCAACGAGATGGAGATGTATAAGAACATGGCTAGAACTCAGACAGTCCTTCAGCTACTTCTGAAGAATCTAGATATGTGGAGATAGATTATACCGGTGATCAAGAGGATGGTGAAAGAAGTGTTCAACCATAAGGAGCACTCGAAGTTCCTCAGACACCTACAGAAGCCAGGAGATCCAACTGAGTGAAACAACCCATACAAATATATTCTCCTTCTTTACAGTATTTGTTAATAACTGATAGTGGTGAACCGGAGTGCTTTAAGGAGACCACTCAAGTTGAAGATTCAAGGGAGTGAGAACTCGCCATGGATGAAGAAATGCAATCTTTGGAGTCAAACCAAACTTGGGATTTGACGATACTACCAGATGACAAAAGAGCACTGCACAACAAATAAGTCTATAGGCTGAAAGAAGAGTAAGATGGTAGCAAGCGCTACAAGAAAAGTCTTGTTGTGAAGGGTTTCCAGTAGAAGGAAGGAGTATATTATATAGAGATCTTCTCCCCAGTGGTGAAGATGACGATTGTCAGGGTTGTGTTGAGTTTGGTAACATTGGAAGATCTACATTCGGAGCAGATTGATGTAAAAGCAACTTTCTTATATGGGGATGTGGAGGAGAAGCTATACATGGTGCAACAACAAGGTTATAAGGTTCTAGGCAAAGAAGGTTTGGTCTGCAGATTGAAGAAGAGCCTCTATGGCTTGAAGCAGACCCCGAGACAGTGTTACAGGAGATTTGACAAGTTTATGTCGTAGAATGGGTACTTGAAGTGTCATGCAGACACTATTGCTTCATCAAACACTTGTAACTGTTATATTCTATTTATATTGTATGTAGATGACATGCTGATTGCAGATACAGATATATGGAGAAAATTAGCGACTTGAAGAATCAATTATTAAGTGAGTTCGAGATGAAGGATTTAGGTCCAACCAGAAAGATTCTCGGGATGAGAATCAACTGGGACATGAGTGTAGGATCACTAAAGTTGTCTCAGGCAAAGTACGGTGAAAAGATCCTACAGAGGTTTAACATAAGTGAGGCGAAGCCATTTAGCACTCCTTTAGGTAGTCACTTTAAACTATTTAAGAAACTATCACCTAACTCTGAAGCAGAGCAAACACAAATGAAGAGAAATTTGTATGCTTCAGCAGTTGGAAGTTTGATATACGCGATGATTTGTATCAGGCTAGATATTACATATGCAGTGGTATTTGTCAACAGGTACATGGGCAATCTAGACAGACATCATTGGGAGACGGTAAAATAGATTCTCAAATATTTGAGAGGAACAATAAACAGAGCACTTTGTTATGGAAATACGTTGATCAGTCTACAGAGATTGTTAGATTCAGTTTTGGCAGGAGACGTGGACAACATGAGAAGTACAACACATTGGGGAACACAACGGTGAGTTGGGTTTCTAAGTTGCAGAAAATCGTTGCACTTTCTACGAAGGAGACCGAATATGTTGCTATTACTGATGCTAGCAAGGAAATGATTTGACTACAGAGTTTCATGGCAGAATCGGGAAAGGAGCAGTAGATTGGAAAACTCTACAGTGGCAGAATGAGTGTGATTCTTCTTGCTAAAAATGTTGTTTTTCATGTCAGGACGAAACACATTCAGCTCAGGTATCATGTCATTCGATCTCTTCTAGAAGATGGACAGTTATTTTTGGAAAAAATACATACAACTGAAAATCATGTGGATATGCTGACAAAGGTGGTGATTTCTTAAAACGGAAACCGTGCTTCAAACTAGGCGCTTAGGCGCCCACTTCTGGCGTTGGGGGCTTGCTTCCAGAAAACTGGGCACCTAGGTGCCCAAATCCGAGTGCTAGGTGCCTGGAGCAGTTTTCAGGAAAACTGCTATTTATTTCACAATTTCGGCCAGCATATGTGTGAGCTTGGAGCGTAACTCTTCCTGTTTGTTCATCAACAAAATCCTGCGTTGGATCAGTAGGAATAGTGTGGAGTGGTGCACTGTAAGTTTCTTCGTGTGAGTGTGGNGTCACAATTTCGGGCAGCATATGTGTGGGCTTGGAGTGTAACTCTTCCTGTTTGTTCATTAACAAAATCCTGCGTTGGATCAGTAGGAATAGTGTGGAGTGGTGCACTGTAAGTTTCTTCGTGTGAGTGTGGAGAAGAAATTTATATGAATCATTTCTAAAACTCTCTAAAATTCATAGTGGAATTTGTAGTAATGTGACTCCGTGGTTTTTTCTCGTTCTTGGGGTTTTTAATGTAAAATTTTTGTGTTCTTTTCTAATTATTTTTTTATTGTGCTTTTGGTTCAAATTTATTGTTCCGGTTTTTTCGAATCTGATCCTCTTCCGCTGTGACATTGAGAATTATTTGGAGGATTCTGCTGTTTTCTTGTTGTCTTGCCGCCCCTACTCGCCACCATTCCCCAAAATTCACCCCAGCTACTGTTATAGTTCATCCCAATGCCCTGGGACAGCCACCCACTGCTGTTCCTNTGTCTTGCTGCCCCTACTCGCTACCACTCCCCAAAATTCACCCCAGCTACTGTTATAGTTCATCCCAATGCCCTGGGACAGCCACCCACTGCTGTTCCTGCCTTCCTGGCCGCTTCTCATCTTCCTCTTTGCTGCTGCAAACCCCACACCACCCGCTCCTTGGCTTTTATTGATCTGAACAGCCCTCCCTCGTCGATCCTGGTAGCCTGTTTGCTGTCCAGAATCTCGGAAACAGTCTCCTTTCTGTTACTACTTGCCAACTTCCTTTTTCCACCACCTGTCACCTTCCAGACCTTCCCTGACCACCACCACCCCTCCTTAGGATATAATCCTAATTGCATTTGTGTCATGTCTGTTACTATTTCTATTTCAGTTTGTGTGATTGTATTTGTCTAATTATGAATTCAACAATAATATTTGGTTTTCCTATAACTCTTTTGGTTAACTTTGGTATGACCATTTCTTCTCGTTTTATCTTAAGAGTCATCTGGTTGGTGTCAAAGTGGAGCAAAACTTCACGCGTGGAAGGAATAGAATGGGGCTTTCGGATTGAGAAAATGAGAGATTATTTTCACTGTGTGAAGAAAAGGTTGCTTGGATTAAGCTGGAGGTTGATTTCGGTTGAGAGGAAGGAGGNAGTTTGTGTGATTGTATTTGTCTAATTATGAATTCAACAATAATATTTGATTTTCCTATAACTCTTTTGGTTAACTCTGGAATGACCATTTCTTCTCGTTTTATCTTAAGAGTCATCTGGTTGGTGTCAAAGTGGAGCAAAACTTCACGCGTGGAAGGAATAGAATGGGGCTTTCGGATTGGGAAAATGAGAGATTATTTTCACTGTGTGAAGAAAAGGTTGCTTGGATTAAGCTGGAGTTTGATTTCGGTTGAGAGGAAGGAGGAGAAACAGGGAGCAGGTAGGTTTTCCTGTATGGGTGATGGCATGCTTTGCTGCTGGCGGTGGGTGAGAGAGATAGAGAGAAGGTGGGAGAGGATTTTTTGGGTAGAGAGTGCGGCATCAAGATTTTCTTCTGGCGGGAGGAGATGCCGGCTGGGGGAGCTGCGGCGAAGTTTCTGGCATCCGTCAGCATGGAGATGCTCTTCGTCGCCGTTAGAGGAGTTGGCATCAGAGAAAGGACCAGCGTCGATGTTATTTTCTATGAAAGTGTCGTTCGGGGACGTGATCGGGATCGGGGTCGGGATCGGGATCGGGGATTGAGATGAGAGAAACTGTTTTAAAAACACCAAAAACAAGTTTTACCAGTTTCCTTGATTTTGAAAATAAAAATGAAAATGTTTAAAAACAAAATAAGAACAGATAAAAAACTATCAAACAAACGCACTTTTTTGTTTTGTTTTTTGAAAGCAAAAACAAAATACTATGCCAAACAACCCAGTTATCAAGCGTAAGTTATTTCTCCTATGAACAATTGCTCGATTGGATTCTATGCAGCTGGACTATTTTATTGATCTCTGTTTCTGTGATGAATGCATATAAACAACCCAGTTATCAAGGGTAAGTTATTTCTCCTATGAACAATTGCTCGATTGGACTCTATGCAGCTGGACTATTTTATTGATCTTTGTTTCCGTGATGAATGCATATATTTAATTTGACCAGGAAGATGAACACGAAGGCTACTCCAGTTCACGTAGGTCTACAGTTCGTCGTCGTTTTGAAGATGACTTTGAAGTAGAAGCAGAGGCTGAGAAGCGTATAAGCAATGCTAAAAGGGTATTCTTTTATTTCTTGAGCAATGTTGCTGTTCTTCTCCTACTTTGTCACGTATGTTTGAACAGCGTAACGGTGATATTTTCTCTTATTTGATTCTTCAGCCAAATTTACAGAAAAGCACCCCAAGGAAACCAGCTCTGTCTGCTCTTCGTTCATCAAAGCGACCTGTTGAGGATTATTCTGAGAGTGAGAGAGAGGAATCTGAGTATGAAAGTGACGGGGAGGATATTGAGACATCACCAGGTCTTAAGGCTAAGGAGCTTGACTACGAGGATGACTACGAGGAAGAGGCAGATGAAGAAGCTGCAGGCACCAATTCTGCATCAGAAGAAGAGGTAAAAATTATACATCTTCTCCTTCTTCCTTTATTTTTTTGTTCCTTTATTAAATTTTTCGTCTTATGTTTATAATGTGTTGAAGCTTATTAACTCTAGATGGAAGTAAATAGCAGGTTTCTTTGCAAGAAGCAGATTTTAGAAATTATTGTCCAAGTCGCCTGAATATGCAATTTTATGCAGGAATCAATACGCCTGCATAAAAGCTAGACTTACGGGATTTTACGTTTTCACAGTTTTCCATCACTCTATTGCCACTTACCATGACGGCTGGAAGACATCTAAATTGTGTTGCGCATGTACCGTTTCAAGATATTTCTTTATGTTTCAAGCTATTTCTTTATTATACAACACTTATTAATTCACCTTCTTAAACACCAAAATATAGAGCATACACCGGCTACTCAAAGACACATTCCATATAATTGAGTACCTGATGTAACCTAAATTACAAACTCACCCTCTGCATAAAAGTCCATTAGTTTTCTTCCATTTGATGATTTCTTAGAAATGCAACAATGATATTCACAAAGCAACTATAATCGCCTCAAATAATGACAATTTGCAAGATGCTGAGCACAAGTATCATTATTATCATTAGTATTCCTAACCATGGGAGGTCAGCTTTGAAAAATATCATAGGCGCTGTCTATTTGGATCATATTGTATCAAAACAAGGTTTAGCAGTCAATCCCACAAAAAGTGAAGCAGTCTTATTATGACAATTTTAGAAATCCTTAAAATAGTTGAGGTGTTCTTTGGGGCTCACAGTTTATTATCGTATGTTAACTCAGCATTATATGGATATTGTAGCTCCACAAATCGCCTTGTTGGCCAAGATCAAATCTGAATGGCCCAAAAAAGCTCAATTGGCATATGAGGAATTGAAAGAAATGCTACAAATTCATTACCGAATTTGGCTTTCATAGCTTTCTCAATACCTTTTGTGATTGATACATGCTTCCAACATTGCTATTGGAGCGAACTTCGTACATAAAGCTCTCCCTCTTACTTTTTTGAATAAAAAATTATCCTATCATGCATAAAAACATTACCTATGCCCTTGAACTTTATGTTATGGCTATGCTGTTTGCACCAACACATGTTAGGATACAATTTTCCATTCACACCGATCAATGAAGCATTACAGGCCTCATTCAACAAGTCATTGAAATTTTTTAGCAACGACAATTTTTAGTCAAATTATTTGGTTTATACTACATCTTGAACCCAATCCTGGAGCATCCAATTGGGAGAAAGGAGACTGTTTATCAAATATTTTGATAGCTTAATCAAGGCATACATCAACTTTAATGGAGAAAATTAGAGCTGAACTACAATGATCCGGACAAATTTGCATCTTATCGCATCCAAGATGGAATGCATTGTTATAAAAATTGAATTGTTGTCTTCATTTCCATAATTAATTGCTATATCCAAGCATGCACATTTTTGTGCCCTTTAACAGTAAATTTTCAGCAAGAGGAAAGTCTCAAAATAGTCCCAGAATTTATGAAAGTGTCAATTTAGCCCTCTAGACTCTTCTAATATGGGTTGTAATAGTGCCCAAAGAGGGTTATTTTTGCCCCCAATTAAAATAGTCTGGGGATTAATTTAGCTCTTTTATAAGCTCGAGGGCTAAAATGACCCCATCTAAATAGTAAAGAACTATTTTGGTACTTGACTCTTTTCAGAAATAACAGCGGCCGTAGGTTTTGTCGCTAACACATGCAAATTGCAAGGTATTCCACTAGTAATTCTCTCTCATAAGGATCTAGTTTTTATGAATTTCTTTTCGGAGCAATTGTTTTGCCTTGGAGTGGAAGTACATTGAGCCATAGTAATTCCTATCATCCAGAGAAGGGCAGCCAATTAAAATTTGTAAACATAGGGCTCTAGTAGTAACCTCAATATAACTGTTTATCAATTAGATTAGTTTCTTTTATTGGGCAGAATTTTCTTCCTATATAACTGAACATACATCATGATAATATAACATTTCAAATATTTATGGTAAGACACCTTCAACTGTTGTTCCATATAATTCTTATAGAAATTAAATTGAGGAAGGACAAGGAAACAATCACAATGGTTTTAATATTTCAAATTGCATACCTCATTTGTCTGAGGTTTAAATATCAAAACTTGCATTATCGGTCCAATAATCTAAATATGCATGCTTCATTCATTGATCCCTGAAAAGCATTTAATTTTTTAGTCACTAATTGCTTGTTTTTGCATGGGTGTCAGGATCCAAGGGGAAATACTCGGGAAAGTAGAGGCAACAGCCTCAAGCGAAAAGAGATAGACTCGGATGTGGATTCTCCACCCAGGAAGGCACCAATGCATCGCAGGAAAGCAGTCGTCTTTGATAGTGATGATGAGTGATGCCTAATGAGGTTTGTTGCTTTGTTTAGCATGGACATATGAACTCTCATGCAAATGAAATCTGAAACTTAGCGGAGAAATTAGTTGGTCACGCTTTACATATTTATTTGGTACCAAAAACTTTCTCATGCAAAAATTTGATAGCAACTTGCAAGTCCTCATTGGATGTATACATGTAATATCCTAATTATGACTCTAACTAAAGCTATGGCAACTTGTGAGTGTGGTTGGATTTGTCTTGATAAATGGGTCATGCGCTAAAGCTTTATAATCTAATGAGTCAAATTTGAGCCAACCCAACTTGACTTGTCAGCTCATGTAAAAATATNGATCCTAATTATGACTCTATTTAAAGCTATGGCAACTTGTGAGTGTGGTTGGATTTGTCTTGATAAATGGGTCATGAGCTAAAGCTTTATAATCTAATGAGTCAAATTTGAGCCAACCCAACTTGACTTGTCAGCTCATGTAAAAATATTGAAATAGTTTCTTTCATGATGAATAAGCCATTTCCGACTCATAGACTTGCTTGAGCTCAAGCTAAATTAGTTAAGCTGAAGAGGGAGATGACTTGAGCTCTGCCCTTTTTTTTTTTTTTTGGGAGTTGTTTTCATAGGATCGCACCATTTTGTGATAAGACCTGCCATGACTATTTATTTTTGATGAATCGATCTTTTCCAGGAATTGTTGCCTCCTCTGGGTGAAGTCAGTTCAAGTATCACGGTCAGGATGTGTGCCTTAGCCCTGCGACAATCGCGCATGCAAAAAAGGTGCTGTTTGTCCATTCCAATTTTATTTATTTGATGGAAAAAGGCTGTATGTGTTTTCTTCACCAAAAGAAATATGGGAGTGATTCTCTAACCCCTTAAAGTATTATACGATTCTAATATGTTCATAATTATTCTAACTTGAACCACTAGTCCTTTTTTGTCTAAATACCTAATGCTGGCCTACAATATTTATCGAATGTTACAATTGATCATTTAAAATAATGAATATTTGTTTTAATTTTGCATGTTACATATGTTTTTACTTATTTTCCCCGACTGTTTTCCCGAAAATAATATATTACCGCAAATGTTGTTTAGTAGATCGTTGATAAACGGCTTTAGCGATGGTAATGAAGTTCTACGCTCACAGCTCATTTGATAATTTCAATTATTTAGCCTTTAGCGTATGACTTAGTGGCTATCTGACGCAACGTACACGGATTAGTTCGATTTGACATTATTATTCCTGATCTTGCGATAAACAAAATCCTATATAAAACTGCTTGGTGTATAACATAATATTAAGTACATCGGTTTGGAGTTTGAGTCCCATTCTTCACTGGTATAAATGGTCCTAGAATCACATGTTAATATGTTGTAAACTAGTCATAATTTTAAGATTTATTTCAGGGCCATTTGTTTTATTTTAACTTTCTATTATTATTATTATTATTTTGTTTAAATGATGCGCAAACTTATTTCTTGAATTTTGATAATTGTTAATTCGGGGATATTGATAACTTAAAAGATTGTGTATGGGAGAAATAGTGAAAATACACAGGTTTGAGGGTTAAACCACAATTCGAAGATGCCAGTAACTCTAGAAATTAGGAAAAGGGGGAGAAGAAACACAGAATATGAAAAAAAAAAAAAAATCATATTTTGATTCTTTTTTTCATTGTGCTTCAAAGCAGTTACATATAAAATATAGGACTTTTAATTCTTTTTGACAAGCCTATAAAATATAGGGTATAAAATATGCCTAGATTCTTTTTTTCCAAGGGTCTGTTTGGTGCAATTTAAAACTGTGTTCGGCGTTTTGAAAACTGTGGCCCGGCGTTTGATTCGCGCATTCGTTCGATGTATTTGGAAACTCCACTTTATGTTTATATTAGACGCGGGCCGCGTGATCAACCCTGCGGCCCGTGTCTTCCCATCTGCATTGGAGGGTTCAATTCTTCCCGCGCCCCTCTCCTTCACTCGACTGTAGTTGTTTCTCCGTGTTGAAGGCTTACTTGTTCTCCCTCGCTTCTCCCTGGTTGCTCCTATAGAGCCAACGCGGTTTCTTCTCCGCGTTGAAGGCTTACTTTTCTCACGGCTGTTGTTGCCCTATGTAACTTCTCTCGACCTCTCTCCCTCACCTCTCCCTCGGTTGCTCCTACCAACCGACCCTGACTTGTATCTTGTAATGTTATGCTATAATTTTTTTGGCGGGTTTTTTCGTTGCACCTACTGTTACCTTGTTTGGTTGATCGAGCTTGGAAATCAGTAGCCTTGTTTGCTATTTTGCTCATTATTATGGCTGGAAATCAGTAACATTGTTATGGTTGGGAATCAGTAGCATTAATCGTCTATTGTTGTATATTTTTTACGACTGGAAATCAGTAGCATTGTTCTGGTATATATGTCTTCATTTGCTGCTCATTTGTTCTTGTATATACGTCTGAGAAGATGCGTCCATGGCTGGAAATCAATAGCATTGATAATTGTTTGAAATCATAGCCACGGAAGCTTTTTTCTTGAAGGAGTAATCCATCTCCACACACAACTTTATTTATTTATTTATTAAAATCGATTACATTGTTCTTTGATTGAGAGGGCTTTTGAGGTGTATATTCTTTTTTTGTACAGTTATGAAGTGATTTTTTGCTTCTAAATTATCAAATATATAGTTATGGCAGTTCTCTTGCAAACAACACTACCACACAATGTCAGAATTGTCATTTATCTAGAAACAGTTGTAAATCAGATGTTCCTAAACTCACAAACCAAACAGCTAGCCAGCATATCCAGATTAGTTGTTGCTTAGTAGCTTATCTGGATCAACTACTTATCAGGAGATTATTGATAAGATGCAGTTGCCTCAAACTGACCCTAAATCTCTTATGACAGGTAGGGTTGTAAACAAGCTGAACTTAAGCGAACTCAAGGTTGAATTGTGTTTGCCTTATTCGAAATTGGCTCGTGTACAGTGTGCGTATTCTTTTCGCGTCCCACTTGAAATTAGCTCCTTAAAATTAATTGGAAAAGGTAGATGTGAAGTCTTTGATTCGAATCTGAACAAAATCTATTCAGAAAAAAGCACATAACTACATTACCTCATGAGTTGTTATGATTTAAATTTAGATATCAATATATATAATATATTATTATATAATTTTTGTTTATTTTGAGCTAAAACGAGTTGAACACGAGCGAACATTTAGCTATTTGTGTTCAACTTGTTTATAATTCGAGCTTAAAAAAATTGTTCGTGATCGATTTGTTTACTTAGCGAACAAGCCGAATAAGAGTTGTTCACAAACGAGTTTTTTTGAAGGCCCTAAATTGATAGGTGTAGGCCTGGCATAACACCTATGGCTATCTAGCCTACAACTCATATTCTTTATTTGTTTATTATTATTATTATTTTGGGAAACAACCTACAACTCGTATTCTGAAGCCAAAATTTTAAAATAAAGCTATTAAAACCGTTAACAGAAAGCAGCCGCATTTTGATATTTCTAAGCCCATCTTCCTAGTTCCTAGAATGTCTTCTTATTCATTCTTCATAGAGCCACACAACTTCCTGTCTACTTAATCTGACCAGACCACCAATTCTATCCACACCTGAACATAATTATATAACTAGTTGGTCTCATATAATTTGCATGGGTGATTAATTTGTCATCATTGTTACTTGAAAGTTATTAGTTCACCCTAAAATAATCTCTCTATAATAAATTAATAAAACCATACATCTACATTTATCTTTTAGATTCTACAGTAATTAGCATAAAGTTTATTTAACAAATATGCTCCTTTTGCAATGTGCGTGTGTTAAATATATTGTTTCCAAAAATAAACTCTTCATGAGGTTGTTATTTATAACTAGAGCTTATATAGTACTGTTCCATTCCATCTACAGATATATTCCTAACTTCACTTCACCAACTATGATGCATCTTAACTTAATATTAGCTAGTTGGCTATAATGATAGTTGAAGGATATTCATTTCAATATAGAAGTTGAGTGGGAGAACTGTACAGATCACTCACTAAAAGTATTGGTCAGGTCAATATAAGTTTGTCATCTTCACTACAACTAATT
>JXCR01058770.1:42996-109292 GCA_002079205.1 Phalaenopsis hybrid cultivar
TATATATATATATATATTCTTAAAAAAAAGGAATGGTCTTTGGCTATTATACGAGTACGGCCATCCCTGATGCACCTAAAGATTCGAGTACCACACCCATTATCAGGGGAATCGAACCCAAGACCAGAGGAGATTTACAACTGACAAGCAGATATTCGACCAACTAATCAAAGTTTTGATAAAAATAATAACATTACATTTCATTTATACTAATGTACCCTAAAATATGCCCATATTGATTTGGAAGAGATCTAAGGATACAAAAAGGCCAACTCAGCCGATTGAGTCATCTAACTGACCAAAGATTGTAGTAAATGCATCTAAAAGGTTGCCAGCCAACCAAAGGAAATCACAGCCGATCAAATAGCTACCACTAAAGCCCAATCAACTGATTGAAGGCCAGCCTGCGACTGGTAGGGAAGTCTAGCTAGCCGAAGGGTTGCCGAGCGACAGACACTGAGATGCAAAATGACTAGAATATTTTGTACAATCATCTCTCAATGAAGGGTATAAATGCAATTTTTATGTATGGCCCTCATATAATTTATAAATAAGAGAGATCATTCATGTATTGTGCCTACTTGGACTCCTTGTAAACTTTTAATGATATAAAAAGAGTCACATGAGTCCGAGAATGTCCCAGTATACCTCAGAGAGACAAGTTATGATGGGCTCTTCTCTCTCTCTCTCTCTCTCTCTCTCTCTCTCTCTCTCTTATTCTACACCATATTCCTTGGGTGTGATTCACATGACAAATTCAAATGCAACAACAAGTATAAATTTAAGCCAAGTTATTACTCATATTTAAAGTCAATATCTGGAGTTGTATTTGAATTTATTTATTATATCTATATAGTGTGAGTTGCATAAGGTCCATCAATTTTGAATAAAGAATAACATTAAAGGAGTGCTAACGTACCCTTCTTATATGTACATAATAAATTCAATCCTTTTGGGCACTATAGCGCTTCATATTCAGGTTGGCTAGTACTTGTGGTTATATGGAACATGACTCCATCTATATGAATGAAATAATCTTTAATATAAATAATTTTAGGTCCTAATAGTAGTGCGAAAAATAATGTTATCATAAAATCACTTGTTGATGAGCTCAAAAAGCTATGGAATGAAGTGACTGCACTTTATGATAAATTCAAAAAATAAAAGTTTCAAATGAAGACTATTGTTAGTAATGTTGTTTGGATAAAATACTTATTGAAGATTGGTATATATGTTCATATTAGATAGAAGGTAGTAAAGAACTCTATTTATAACGTAGTACCAAGGTCCGTATTTTGTTTTTTAATTGGTCAATTTCTTCCAATTCAATACACATATAAGAAAGTTACAAAAAAAGTATGTTTTTTCTTTGGTCAACCACCCCTAAACTCTTAGGTAGGGTTGTAAAACAAGCTCCTTGTTTGAGAATGAGAGTTTGGTACCCATAACTATTTAAGTAGGGTTGTGAAAAGAGCACTTCGTTCACGAATAATAGTTTGGGACCCTAAATATTTAGGTAGGGTATTAAAAACTCTTCATTTAAGAATGAGAGTTTGGTACCCTAGACTTTGGTAGTTTTTTTTTTTTCCCTCAAGATTTGTTTCATCTCAAGTTTTAACTTTTAATAATTAAATGAGTTTGGTAATATTGTTTGAGTGATGACTATATATGTTTTCAATGAGTAATGAAGCAAACCAAATGCCTTCAAAGGTTTGCTTGCTAAGTATTTTGATTTGTAGATGGATTCACCACTATTGTGAGCAAATGATGATGAGTTTCTTCAACTTGTGAATCTGTGATATTTCATCTTACATAATTTTTTTTTTAATGTTTAATCGAGGCTTTGAAAAAATAATTAATGATTTTTTGATATATGGATTGATTACTTATAGAGATTTATATTTAAAAAATTCAAAGAATGCATCTGTTTTTATGATAAATTCGAGTTTGTTTTGAGTTTGTTAAGGAGTTGAGCTTGAGCCGATTTGAACCAAATTCAATCAAACAAACTAACAAGCATTGCTTCAAGCCAATCAAGAGCAAATATGTGAAATATTGAGTCAAGCACGAACATAGTCGTTGCAAGACTAATTCGAACATGAACCGATTTTCAAAAATGTATTAATGCAAACAAATCAAATACGAATAAAACCTAATCTCGCTCATGTTGGACTCATGNNGAGTCAAATCAGGCTCGGATCAAGTCATTAAACCACTACTACATGATTTTCGGAGGCATTTGAAAAGTCAAACAGATGTCGAATCTAGCGAGTTTATAGTCGAATCGAGCATCTCAAAAAGACGAATCCAACGAGCCCAAGATTACTCAATTCCGACATCGTTAAGGCGCTCAAATGTCTATCAAATGTCATATGATCAAGGGAAGCTCTCCGGACCGTCCGATCAAAATTGTTCATATTCCTGCATTAATTGCACTCAAAACACTATAAATAGAGTCTCACCCAACACATGAAGAATGAGGCTTAAGAGAGAACTTGAGGCTTTGAGAAGGAGTTCAAGTCCAAGATCATCATCGTCATCGTCGATCGCCGTCGACCACCACTGACTGTCGACCCCGACCGCCGACCTCTGTCGATCAACGCCGACCACCGTTGAACGCTGCCGATCACCGCTGACCTCTGTCAACTACCACCGACTGTCATCAACTGTTGTTAGCTACCACTGACCTCCGTCAACCACTGCTTATTAGACGTCATCAGTCGACGTTGTAACGTGGAAAGTTAGTAATCATTTCCCACCTACGGGACAAAGGGGCATTTGTAATCATCAACTTATAGTGAATTTTTACAACTGGGTCAGACCCCGTGATTTTTCCCTTTTTACGGGTTTTCCACGTAAAAACTTCTAGTGTAATCACAACTTGATTCATATTTATCTGAGTGTGTGCTGAATTCTCGTGCAACGTTAAGACGATAATTCATTACTCTACCGCCGCGAATTTTCTAGCACGCATCAATATTTATTTATTTATTTATTTATTTATTTTGAATATTACATATATATAACAAATTAATGAGGAAGTCCTAAACAATATGTAATAGTCAAAATGAATGAAGACCCCTTCGACGAAGACGCTGCTCTGCATCATAATTCTCAACTGCTAAGCTAAGTTCCTCAGGAGGCGTGCTGCCCAATTTAAGATGGCATAAAATATTTTGACGACACTGGGCCCCACTCAGTGTGGTGAAACCGGTATGCCAAAATTTGAGGAAAGTGGCACGATGAAGGCCACGTGTCCCATTCTACCACTCTTCCACGTGTCTTGAGGTCAGATGGACCCTCCTCTCCGCGCTAGGGTCCCGTAGCGAGGACGCGATGCCGTTACCGTTCTCCAATTTCAGCCACGTGTCCTCCTCCCAAGATCTAAACACGTCCTCGCCTTAGAGGGTATGTCCGTCATTTCATACCTTTCGTCATAAGAAACTCACTACTTTCTGATTTCCGACCTCTGGGTCTCTTCCCGCTCCACTTTCCCTCGTCTTCTCCGGCGATTACCGGCCGGATCCCAGCGAAAGTTCCCTTTTTTTTTATCCTCCCTCCTTATTATTCATTAAAGTTTCGTTTTTTTTTTTGGCAATATATTTTTCTGGCTTGATGGATATAGAGGTCGCCGAGGTTGAAGTGGATGAGCTGCCATGTCCTCGCGACCTCCTCCGGCGACTTGCCGGAACAAGCTGCAGTGAGAAACATCCGCTTCCGTTGTCAGATTCTGTTTTGTTATCCACATCAGCTTCTAGTGAGATGGATCTCTGCCTCGGTCTCTCACTTGGCGGATGCTTCGCCGTGGGACAGAGTGAGAAAAGGCTTGTTCGGTCTTCTTCCATCGCGGCGCTCTCCATCTTTCCGACGGAGAAGGACTTCCCACCTGCTGCTGCGTCGCTAGCAAGGACATGTTCGCTGCCGGTCGAAGCGGATGAAGATAATCGGAAGAGAAAGGAGTTGCAGAGCTTGAAAAGACTAGAGGCAAAGAGGAAGCGGGAGGAAAAGAAAAACATTTCAAGGCCTGCTGTTGATGCTGATCTGTGCGTGGGTGTTCCGCCCAGACCCAGCGGCTGCCGGCCTCTGGTTTCGCCGACTATGCTGACTGGGATGCGTCGAAGCAGCTTGAACTTTGATTCTGGGGGATCGAGAGGTATTGATTTTTTCTTGTCATGTTATGGCGAGCTTTTAACTGATTAGATTAAAAAAAAAAGATGATCTTTTTTATTTTTCTTAATTTGAGAAATGGATTTGAATTTTTCTTAATGTTCGTGCTTTCTTTCTCCAGTTCTTTTGGGTTTTAGGGGATACAAAGTTCCGGGGGTTCACGGAGGAGCAGTTCCTGCTCTACTTTAATTTGTTTCTTGATTTGGCTTTCCTTTTCTTGTCTACTTTCTTTCTGCGAGGTAATTAGTTCGTGCCGGTTTTCTTCTTCTTTTCTTCTAAATCGGCAATGCAAATCTTGCTGCTTGTTTTGGTTTATCTCTTCTGCTGCTTCGTCAAAGTTGCAGAATCCTGTTGTTCTGGGGGGATTTGTGGCTACGAGTGGGATTTAATAAATATTGTAAATCCAGATTTAGTGATCCCTTGAATGGTTAGTTCCTATAAACTTTCTGACATGATAGATGTTAAATCTAGATTTAGTATATAAAGTAAGAAGAATTTAGCATTTTGTAAAATTTATGGAGCTCAAAAAGCTAAATCTTGCAACCAAGCTCCTTGATTTGAGCTGGATCTGAACTCTGTTATTGATATTTAAGAAAAACAGGTGATTTTGAGGTATCTAGCTTTCTCATCACAATCTCTAATGGCACAGAATGCTCACAAATAACGACTTCATATCTTGTAAATCTAGGTCAATCTTAAATAAAACTCAGTCTTCTGCTGTTGATCCGAATAAGAGTTGCCATTGGGTTTCCAGTTCACAACTCCAGAGCTGTCATCACTCTCTGAACTTCTGGGATCAGACACCCTGATTAGTTGCGTTATTAATGAATTGTCCATGGATATAGCTGTAAAAAACATCATTCAATTATCAAATTGTTGGCTCTCTCTTTATTCATAAAATTTACAAATTCATTCGTCATCCAGTGCATGAAATCCCAGCTTTGAACAACAACAACAACAGCTCAGTAGTTTCAAGCTTGCCATCAACACCTGACACCATTCAGAGAGCAGCAAGAACACCACCTCCAGCTTCAGCCTTGAGAACTCTCAGATCTTTGGGAGAAGACGATGAAGCCATGAAGAGGATGATGAATCATGTCTCGAAAGATATGAAATCCAACATCATGGAAGAAATGCCTTGTGTTTCAACAAGAGGAGATGGTCCCAGTGGTAAAAGGATTGAAGGTTTCCTCTACAGATACAAGAAGGGAGAAGATGTGAGCATTGTCTGTGTTTGTCATGGCAGCTTCCTTACTCCAGCAGAGTTCATTAAGCATGCAGGAGGTGGAGATGTTGACCATCCTCTCAGGCATATTGTGGTCAACCCTTCTACCTCACAACCTCCTTATTACTAATGGCTGCTTGGACTGATAACATTTGCAATTCAAGGTGAAGAATGTCGGCTAGACTGATTTCCTCGAGCGAAATGGTGTATTCGAGTCGCCTCAAGAATGGGTATCTTTGTGTTTTCGGGAATGCGGATCTGGTTTGTCTTCAAATTGGCATCTCATTTGATCTTCTGCTGAGTCAAAAAGCTACATATAGCAGAAGCTTGACAAGAGCAGCAGCATCTCTACTTCCATGTAAGAAGTATTGTTTACTTGAATTGCTTTCTTTCAATGTCTGCCATGAGATTGCTTCTTTATTTTTAATATAATTTTATAATGTAAAATCCGATGAAGAGAAGGAATTTATGAAGTTACATTTTAAATCTATGATTATTTGCATGTCAATGTATTGTTTAAATGATGTCTTTACATGCTACTAAATTATTGGAAGAAGATGATATTGGGTCAAATATATGATTGTATTTGGTAGATAATATGGTTATTTAAGCAATCATGGCTTTATTTGTTTGCATTTATTTTTTTAATTGTTAGTTTTTTTTTTAATTATTTATTTACCAATTTCAATTCCTATGTGCCGACGGCTGCAAGTTATGTTTTGCAAGACTATTTTTTATTTTGATTGCATGATGCAATCATTTTAATTATATATATATATATATATATATATAGCAAATCCATTACTTAATTTTGAGCAATTAATTGGAGCATAAAGTGATCCTGCTCTTGTGTCTAACAATAATGATAACATGATATCGAGTTATGTCAATTGTTAACTCTATCAATATCTTAAGCAATCCTTATTGGATGCCATAAATTATAATATTTTCTAAACTCCGGCCCATGCATTAACTTTTTACTCTGCATTTTCTATTCGCTAAAAATTCTTTTTTTTTCATTTATAAATATAAAAAAAAATGTATTAGATTATTTGACCATACAATCTTGAGGCTAAAAAAAAGGGGAAGATTAGTCTATAAATTGGCTTTAATTTGAAAGAACAGAAAGCTATTGAAAGCTGTAAAGAAATTGTAATGTGGCTGTGGGATAAATCTAAGTGATATAAACAAAAAAACGGAGAAGGTAGAATTGAATAAGCTATAGAATCTATTAACAGCTTGAATTTCTATAATTTTAAAAAATCTATAAATATCAGATTGATACATGTAAAGTTATTTTCCAACACCCATTAATAATAATAATAATAATCGTAAACGCGTTAACACGACTCTCAAGGAAATCTAACAGACCAATAGACAAAAAAAAGTTGGCTAACAAGAGCCCACTGTTGAAAGAGCCAACTAACGAAAGACCAAAGGACACACTTGACTAGGTGTGACCTCCTTGTGAATTAAGGGCAGAGACTGATTAGATACAAGTTATTAGAATTAAAGACTAAGACCCACCAAGTCGAACAGAAGCATCGACTTATCTCTCGCCACAACCTGACTCAAGAGAAGAATTCAACGTCACCAACTATTTCACCGACGCCCTTGAGATTTTTCATCAGGGGTCGAGAACTGACCATAACCTATTCACATGAAAAATGAAGAAGTTCACACAACAACAATCAAACACAAATGATTTACGTGGTTCGAAATTGCATGGATTTGCCTACGTTCATGGGAGAGGGAGATTCTACTAGCACAAGATGGAGAGAAAGAAAAAAGGATTGGGGTTACAACTTTTGTGCTTCTCACTTCAACTCTGTCATGAACTTTATGTCCCTTTTATAGAGGAAGATTAGGACATACAAGTAAATAAAACCAAACAACCAAGTTACCACTAAGTACAAAAAAGCTATAAATGCAATAATCTCCACCCAATCTCTTACTTCCACATAAATGATATGACCAAATAAGCTACAAATTCTAATTCATCTACACCAAGATGCTTGCCTATGTACCTCTCTCCCGAAGGGATCAAGTCTCATGTATTTCTTCAAAATACCTGATTGAGCAATCAGTTTTAAGCTCAGACTCACGAAACTCTTACAATAGGTTAACTTTGGGATCGGTAGTACCTTCGCGAAAACGTTCGTTGCATTCTTCTTCATATCAGTGTGTTTCAACATAAAATTGTCGTCATCAATCAAATCATGAACAAAGTGATACCTCACATCAATTTCCTTGGTGCAAATATGATGAATTAAATTTGTAATAAAAAAATTGCATTCTAATTGTTACAAAACACCGTCAGAGACTTCTGATCAACTCCCAACTCATCCAATAGGCCCTGCATCCATATCTCTTTTTTCATCATCTCCGAGACTAATTTACTCAGTCTTTCTAGCAGACAAAGTAATAATAGATGGAAGAATAAACTTTCATTTGAATGAACCTTCTGTCAAAATGAATAAATAGCCAGTCAGTCACCCATATCACCTTCGTAGTCCGAATCAGTATAGCACTCACGCAAATTTGTAATAGATAATTGATTCTCAAATACCAAGTCAATATCAATTGTACCCTTTAGATAGCTCAAAGTACTCCTCACAGTCTGTCAATGTTTCCTTCTTGGATCATGCATGAACCTTCTTACAACATCAACTAGTTGTGCAATGTTTGGTCTAGTATAAACAATGACATACATCAGATTGCCCATTGCATTAACAAAAGAAACTTATCATATATCTTTGTTTTCATGATCATCTTTAGGACATGGATTTGAACACAACTAAAAGTGAGATGTAACGGAAAGACTCACCACCTTGCTCAAGTCATCAACCCTAAATTCTTTAGTGCATTTTAAACATAAGCCTCTTGTGAAAGCCAAACCTTTCCATCTTTCTTATTCTTAAGAATCTCTATGCTAAGAATTCTGCGAGCTTCACCCAACATTTTATTTTAAAATGTTTAGACAGTTAATTCTTCATCATATCAACTTGATCTGACTAGTGGATGAAATCAATATATCATCAACATAAAGAAGCAAACAAATGAGCTCATCGTTGGCCAACTTCTTGAAATATATACAACGATCATATTAGCTCGTCATATACTATTGTATCCTCATGAATTGATTAAATTTTTTATACCTCTCCTGTGGTGACTACTTCAACCCTTACAAAGTATTGTCCATTTTGCAAATCAATTCTTTTGATGCTCCGTATCCATGCAACAACAACATTTGATCTCCTCTTATAATTCCTAGTGTAGAATGAAGTCATCACATCGAGATGTTTCAATATCAGACTTTATTGTGCTACATATGCCAAGAGAATACAGATTGAGGGTTGCTTGAGCACTAGGCGCAACACCTCTTCATGATCAATCCCTTCTTATTGCGCTAAGTCTTTTACTATTAATCTTGCTATATACTGCACACAAACTCCATGAGATCCTTTCTACTTTGCATATACTCATTTGCACCCCATGGCTTTCCTTCCCAAAGGAAGCTTCATTAACCTCCAAGTAACATTCTTCCGAAGAGACTAGATCTCTTTAGTCATTGCCACTCTCCAAAAATCACTATCTAAGCTCTCTACCATTTTTTTTTTGTAGTGATAAGGAATATTTGCTCCCTTTGTCTGAAAGTGCAAATGCAAAGTGATCACTCAACCAAGCAGATTTTGGGACATTCTAATGTTTGGTCCAACTCTGAGCAATAGATTCCTGAGCAAGAATCTCAACCTCAATATCATTTTTCCTTTTTTGTTGTTTATGAAATTCCTTTTTTTTTTTCTTTTTCCCTCGTTTTAAAGAACTTTCCTTTTTTTTCCTTTTGTTCCATGTGATATTTCACCTATGCCTGTTCCACGCCAAGCCTGTCGCATTATTTCTTTGAACCTCACCAGCCACTTGAACCACCAACTGTCTGTCGGCGAAACAACCATTGGTCTGTCGCCAGAGTTCACTGGATTTCTTCCTCGAGTTGCGCCTGCCAGCTTTCCGGATCTTCGCGTCCAAGCCGCGACCTGCAGTTGGTTTGCCATCAAATCTCTGAATATGTCGGCAAAACACGTTAGACCACTTGTTGCAGAAAACACTAGCAACACATGCCAAATTTGTTGTTATCGAAGCTGAACTTTGCTCCGATCACGATCCTGAAGCTCTTCGCGTCCAAGCTGCGACCTGCCGTTGGTTTGCCATCAAATCTCTGAATATGTCGGCAAAACACGTTAGACCACTTGTTGCAGAAAACACTAGCAACACATTCCAGATTTGTTGTTATCGAAGCTAAACTTTGCTCCAATCACGATCCAGAAGCTCTAATACTAATTGTTATGCGAAAATAATTCCGAAACAAAAAAAAACTCACATAACAACATTCAAACACAAATGATTTATATAGTTCAATATTGAATTAATTTGCATAAAGCCATGAGGAGCAAGATTTCACTAGCACTAGATGGGGAGAAAGAAAAACGGCTTGGGGTTAAAAGTTCTGCCCTTCTCACCATAACTCTCATGAATCATATGTATGAAACTATTATAATAATATGATTTAAAAATTAGCATGTCGAGTTTAATTAGAATTAGAATTGATTTAAAGAGAGTATTTTACCTTTTTTTTTTTTGTTAAATAATAAACGAATAAGATTTTTTTGGTGGAAATAATTTGTAATGCATTACATTTTATTTTCTAAACTGCAACCTTTTGCACTCTAATTTTTATTTGGAATTTCATATATTTATTTTGCATACTTTGCGCATTTTATTTATTTTATATTATTTTTAAATTCCGACAAAGTGCCGAAATGCATAACACAGTGATTGAAAACAAAATAAAGAATTGTAAGATGTTGAGTAAGAGCACCCACACACTTGTTCAAAAGAAAAACTCATATGCACCTCTTTCTAGCTTGCATGCATTGTTTATGCTCTTAATTGTATATCTTCCAATTGCATTTGGAATGTATAATAAAATAGTAATAATAATTGATGCATCGTCGATTATTTTTTTATTAAGCACGAATCTCAAAGTATTTTTTTATAAATGATCTTCAAAATCCAAATTTAATATCATGCAAACTCTAATTTTAATAGTTTATTATCAAAATGAACATCTCGACAAGGTAAACTCAATGATATCAAAGTTGGTCAATCCAAGCCTAATCAAACCATTGAAACACATTTAGAGGCTTTGGATTGCTGATTTAGTTGTTAAATGAACTCTAAATTTGACATATTTATAATCAAATCAAGAAACTTGATGAGAGAAATCCAACGGGACTAAAATTACTAAATTTTGAGGTCATTGCACCCAAATCATTAAGAAATCCTTTATGAACAAGGGGGGTCCATATGGGTCGCCCGATTAGAAATTTTGAGAAGTTATTTTTCAAAAGACCATAATACATTACCCCACCATCGAGCATCCTTTCTTGTCCTCTTTAAGCTTCTATCATAGATGATCCCTCCTTGAATGCAAATGTTATATCCCAAATACGACAGTAACTTATAACACCCGTATTGAAGACTCAACGATAACATCCTGCTTTCGTTGTCGTGGGAGACCCCTGCTTGCATCCATTGTATTCCAACTGTAGCATATGCGGTCAAATGATGATATTACAATCACAAGCTACGGGTTATGTGCTCAATCGACAATATTGTAATCTCCAACAATCGCATAGTTGACTAACTACTACTATTATAACTTTCAACTGTGAATTCCATGGTTAACTAACACTATTGCAATTACCAACTACGACATCCATGACGAACTAACACTGTTGTAGTCATAATGGCCTCAATTCTCAACTGAAGTTATTACAACCATTAACTACGACATATGTAACCTACTAATGATTGCAGCTTACAACCATGCTTTTGGACCCAACTACTGCTTGTGCAACAATCAACCTAGGTGATCTTTTGAACTTCGAAGTCGATGCATTTACGTGCGCCAATATCAAATCATTATGAATTTGATGAAAATGAAGAATGTGATTTGAGATTTTATCACGACTTTTGATATTTGAGTGAGAATTTGTAAAACAGACATAAGAGGGTGCTTCATTTGTAAATAACAACGTTTTGGGTGCCCTGCTTGTAATCGACTCTTCATTTATTTGTGTATGTCTCCGACCTTCGTTCAACTTTAGATATTAAATATCACTATGCTACTACAAATTTTCTGGCACACAACAAAAATAAGAATACATTTTATTTTTATCATAATTTTACTTTAAAAAGGTGGAATACATACTTTCATACATAAAATAAGATGGCCTAGCCTATATATATATATATATATATATATATATANTATATATATATATATATATATATATAGATTCGGATGATTTTGATGTTTATGGAATGTTTACTCTTATGTTGCGCCGCACACGTTTGGAAATGAACAGCATCCAAATTGTGGAGATGTTCTGAGTTCCACAAAGTTTTTATTTAGCTGATTGCTATTTCTATTATTTTGATTCAACAATAATTAAATCTCTCTCCACAAGCTTTTGTAATTTCGGTACTTCTATATTCATCTTTCAGCTATTTTTTAATCATTATCTCCTGTGCTGTATTTTGGAAATTATTTGAGTTTATATGTCTCCTCATCATGAAAAATTATTGTACACGGACAGACACTGCATATATTTCTATATGCGGTGTCCGATTCTGACCGTAGATCAGACGATCTACGATCAGAATGTATTTCGGTAGGCCCCAACTAAATTTAAACTTTAATTTGAACCATGTTTGGAACCTTCATTGAACCAACACCTTCTTCACAAAATGCAGTCCAATAAACTTATTTTTCTTTGTTGAAAAAAGTTAGTCATATTTATTCCATGACAAAGCTGTGGTCGGAAAAGTCAAAGTTAGAGGTGGTACCAAGTTGCCCGGCGGAAGCACGTGGCCGTGCCTCACACGCCCATAATTTTATTATTTTTTTTTTAAAAGTAAGGCTGTATATATATTTTTTTGATGAATTTTGTAATTAGAAATTTAAATTAAATGTTGAAAATAAAAATACACGGCTATAGAATGATTATTTTTATATGATGGCATGTCATTCATGTTTGTTTTTTTCCACCCAACATAAAATGATCTTTTTATATCTTTACTTAATTATTTTTCACTCGATACANTTGTAAGTAGAAATTTAAATTAAATGTTTAAAATAAAAATACACGGCTATAGAATGATTATTTTTATATGATGGCATGTCATTAATGTTTGTTTTTTTCCACCCAACATAAAATGATCTTTTTATATCTTTACTTAATTATTTTTCACTCGATACATCTATCAAATTTTTATCATCCGATACAAATTTCGAAGTATAATATAAATCTCGAGATTATTTTTTTGAGAAATAAATATTCAAACATCGATAAAAAGTCATCCACAACTCTGATTTCATCAAACTAACCGGCTCGATAAAAAAAAAACCCAACGTAACGAAAATAGTTCAAGTCGAGTCAAATCAAGCTTAGATCAAGTCATTAAACCACTTTGTAAGTTTTTCAAATATACTTAGAACGTTAAACGAATGTCAAATCTAGCAAGTCTATAGTTGAATCGAGCATCTCAACAAGACGAATTCAANATCTTCAATAACTCTGATTTCATCAAAAAGCCAGCTCGACAAAAAAAACCCAATGTAACAAAAATAGTTCAAGTCGAGTCAAATCAAGCTTAGATCAAGTTATTAAACCACTTTGAAATTTTTTCAAACATATTTAGAACGTTAAACGAATGTCAAATCTAGCAAGTCTATAGTTGAATCGAGCATCTCAACAAGACGAATTCAACTAGCCCAAGATTGTTCAATTCTAATATTGTTAATGTACTCAAATGTACATAAAACACCATATGATCGAAAGTAGCTCCCTAGACCGTCCAATCAAAGTGGGTTATATTCCTATATTAATTGCACCCAGAACACTATAAATAGAGCCCCACCCCTTTCCTAAGACGGGGTTGGAGGCTTAAAAAAGAACTTAAAGTTTTGAGAAGTTGAAGTCCAGCACCACCTCTATCATCGTCTATAGTCGTCGGCCGTCGTTGACCACCGTCGGCTGTTGTCGATCACCGCTAACCGTCGTTGATCATTGTTAACCGCCATCAACAACCACCAACCTCCATCGAGCACTACTGTCGTCGTCAACCACCACCTCCCGTCATCTACCATCAACCACCGTCAATTACCACCAGTCACAGTCGACCACAATCGACAGGAAACCGCCAATCTATACTATAACTTGGGAAACTGTTAGATATGTCTCATATACCAGATAAGTGATAGATGTTGGAGTGAAACTTAGCAAATGTAAGATCAATGCCACAACTAGAAAAGCTTATTTANGCCGCCAATCTATACTATAACTTGGGAAACTGTTAGATATGTCTCATATACTAGATAAGTGATAGATGTTGGAGTGAAACTTAGCAAATGTAAGATCAATGCCACAACTAGAAAAGCTTATTTAATAATTTTGTCTTAACGAAAAAAAATATATATTATTTGATATTTAGATTTAAATTATAAATGTTTATAAATTACGAAATAATTAATACAGCTTACTTAAAATAGCCGATGGATTTAGGCGTTAAACAAAAATCATTAAAAAAAAAAAAAAGGTAGGTTGACTCAGGAGTCAAGGATTGATTGGATTTTCGGAGCTACAGCTGTTCACAGTCGACGTGGCATCCTCTTTTAAATTCTAACCTCATTAATCAGTAAGACTTTAATTCTTTTTGAATTTTAAATACGGGAAATACCAAATATTTATTTAAATGGTATTTTTATTACTTTAATAATAAAATCATCATAAATCTATATTCTTTAAATTGTAGAGGGATTTCAAGAAAATAAATTCCTAAACTTGTTTATGTGAATATAAGTAGTGGAGTAGTGTTTCCTAGAACTAACATTCTAATTATTAGTTGCCAACTCTATCTACCGTCATAAAATACAAAGCAATGCATAAAATAATGCCAATAAATAATTTTTTAAAGCAAAGAAATCTTAAAAATAATAATCAGACGTGGAGAATTTTGTTAGAGAAGTAATTATTTTTTTTGAAATTAATTATATGCATTTTAAATTCAACATTATGCTAATATTAATTATTTTTTACATAGTTTTATTTTTTATTTTGATTGTTGTGTTATTCACTATTTAGTGATATGTCAATTTTTATTATGTAATACTAAAATTGAATATATGTTTTCATGCATTAAATGTGCAATCATGACTGATTCTATTATAAATAGCACAATAGTACATGGGTTAAATTTTTTTCTTTCATAAATAAATGCAGCATTTGTTGCACAACTGCACAAAACAAATAGAAATACAGCTTCCCCGCAACAATTTTTTAATAAACTGAAGTTGCATCAAACAGGCTCAAATGTTAAATATATAAGCCCGAATTAATCTATATATCTTGTATGGTTGTATCTTGATTATTTTTAATAATTAGTTTATCTCAAACATAAGTTTATATATATATATATATATATATGTGTGTGTGTGTGTGTGTGTGTGTGTGTGTGTGTGTGTNAGAGAGCATGATAGAGATTTAATTATCTAAAAGTTTAGAGAAAAGCTTAAAAAGAGAAAAAATGGTCTGAATTTATCTGGCCAAAACATATTGAAGCAATGCAGGAGTCGTCCATGGTCGTCCAAAGAGAAGGGGAATGAGATAGGTTGTAGGGGGTGTTTACATTTGAGTTTAGTAGATTTGTCTAATTGAAATATAGGGTCCATTTGGGGGGGATTATTTGTGGATTGTGCGTTTTGAAAACGTATCTCATTAGTTTGGTTTGAGCATTTTGGTTGGCCCCAGTAAAACGCGCAATTTGATTTCTAAAGTACTATGGCCCGCACCTAATGTACCGTGGTTGAGCGTTTCAAAGGGTTTTTACAGTACTTACCCCTCCGCCCCCTCTGTTTTCCCTAGTTCGTGCCCTAACCTTCAACGATTGCTTTCCCCATTCCGTGCCCTAAAGTTCCTCGNATACCGTGGTTGAGCGTTTCAAAGGGTTTTTACAGTACTTACCCCTCCGCCTCCTCTGTTTTCCCTAGTTCGTGCCCTAACCTTCAACGATTGCTTTCCCCATTCCGTGCCCTAAAGTTCCTCGCTCTGAAAGATGTTCCTCGCTCTAAGAAGGGGAGATCTATTTTTTTATCGCGCCCTACTGTCGCGCTCTGAGGAGATCTAACACTTTCTTCTCTCTTCTCCCATTCGATCCGATCATTTTGTAAGTTGTTGTCTTTGATTACCGTAAGAATCAAGAGTTTAGTTGATTCCTTATCGTTGAAGTTTTCCGATTTTGTGATGCCTTCTTTTTTTGGGAAGGACTTGACATGAGAGATTTTTGGGATTTCTGCTACCTACATCCAACCCGTGGTAGGATCAGTTTATCCTTCCATTTTTTTTCGAGAAGGACCTCTTTGATCTTACTTTTCTGTTAAAACAAAGAAACAATGTTTTGGGTATTTGTGCATTAATACTGTAGTTGTTGTTTTTAAAAAGGAAATATTACACTGAGAAGAGACCAAGATCATTACATTTATAGTGCAGTTGTTGTTTCGGTAAATGCTATTAAAACGATGAAACAATGCATTTCCTCATTTGATCATTTATAGTTCAGAATGAGTATTTGTTTTGCAAATGCAAATTTTTTAAAGTTAACAAAAATATCTTAGATTTATTGGGATATTCTTTAGGGTTAGCTTTTCTTTAGCACTTTATGAGCATCTCATCATATATTCTGATAATGATGTAAGAGTTTCATATTATTAATTTGTTCAAGACTCCTGGCTTTGTATAGCCTCATCCTTCTTAACAGCTTTTAGTACTCATATATGTGAATGTTTCTTTGTTGAAGGCAGATGATGTATTGAGCTGCAGTTATTAAATTGAGCTGCAGTTATGAGCAGCTTTCAAATATCCTAGATATCACTATTTATTTATGAATTGCACTTATGAGCCGTATTTATTGAATTGAAGTATGGAATTGTTTTGGTTGGATGGAATGGTTATCATTGTGGAGATCTTTATTTATTTACCTCTTCACGACATTGTGAGGCTTTTGGAATTGAATTATTTATACAGAAATTGATTTATTTATTTACCCCTTTATTTATTTCATCTGCTGGAAAAATTTACATTTGTAACACACAATTCTTTTGTATTTACTATATGAGAGACATGCATTACATTAAATGACAGACATGCATTACATTATACTTTAAAAATAATTGGTATGACAGACATGTGTATGAAATTCTTTTATATGGTAGGCATGCATTCTTTTATATGGCTTGCATGCATTCATTTTTGGATGATGGAATTGTTGGAGAGGGGGAAATTGCTTGTAAATGTTACATGATAAATATGTAATATGCTGCAGTTTTATGAAAAGCTTACTATTGTGAATATTGATGTCATTTCGGAAAGTTTACTGTTGTGAAAACTCATAGTTTTATTGGGGCAATTTGATGTAATTTTGGAAAGCTATGATAAATATTGATGTCATTTTGGAAATATACAAGTGATATGATAAATATTGATGTCATTTTGGAAATATACAAGTGCTATGATAAATATTTGGGGCAGTTTAATATACAAGTGTTATGATAAATATTGATGTCATTTTGGAAAATTTACTGTTGTGAAAGCTCACAGTTCTTGCCATCAATGGAGTTTGGCTACATATGTAATATGTTGCAGTTTTTTTTTTAATGTGTTGCTTTTTTATTTGGGATATTTACATACATAGCACACAAATCTTATATATTTGCTCTGCAATGTATATGTTCAATTCATTTGATCACTTCAAACTATTTGTTGCTTTGCAAATATGTTTGAATATATGGATTAATGGAGCAATTGCTATTAAATGGATTTGTTCAATTTATTTTTTATCTAAGTACTTATTGCATTGACTTAATGGAGTAGTTTGGATGACTACATAAATTTGTTGTTGGTAAATATACTTTATATATTTCCTAAATTTTTGGATTGATTTATTCAATTTTTAATAACTGCAGAACGATGAGTTCAAGATATTCTGGGAAGTCCGAGAAAGTGATGTGTCGGTGCGGGCTAACGTCCTTACTACTCACGTCACGCAATGCACATAGTTTCGGGAGGTAATTTTACAAATGCCCGCGGTGGGCACAACGACTGGAGGACTGCAAATTCTTCAGGTGGGTCGACAGAGAGTCTGTTTCTATGATATCCCAGATGGACACCCCGGCTCGGAATTCGTCGATATCAACATTTTAGAACACCGCATCTGGTTCGACTGCTTCCATTTCTATTGTATCCCAGTCGAACAGATTTACTTAGTGTTGTGGAGTGTCAGAGCCGGGCACAGTGGGACATGATATGCTGCTACATGTTAAAGTCAATATCATTATTTTTTTTCCTTGTGATTTTGACATGTTATTTTTTCTTCTTTGTTGGGTCTCATTAGAGCATATACTAATATGTTATGGTGTATTTCACATTTGTTTAGACAATTTTGTATTTATGATGTGATGTGAAATATTTGAGTGATATAAATATTTTGTATTTTCACATATGTTTTTCAATTTTCTCATTCTCCTTTTTATGATTGCGTCGAGAGTGTTAGTAAATTTGTAAAAAAAAAAATTCAAATAAGTTGTTTACAAAAAACACAAAACAAACAACTGCAGCTTATTCAGAACTGGGGAAGTTTGGTCATTTATTCAGGATCAGTTCTTCTCAAAACGCACAAACCAAACAATCAGACAAATTATCTGGATAAGTTGTTTATCACTAGATTACAGTCATGATAAGCAGGAGAAGCTGCGGCTGCCCCAAACAGACCCATAAGTCCTAGTATAAATTTGATGAAACCATAATTTTGATAGATCTTAAATTTAATTTATAAAATTTATAAAAAATGCATTAAGATTCGTGTCTAATTAAGTAAATCATAATAGAGGAAGTCATCGGGAAACCCATGGACTGTCTCCATCTTCATTCCTTTTACGTACTGCGTACTCATCTGAAAGCAAGGAGGAAGGAGATTCCAAGATTATTCCTTCCAATTATTTAATTTTTAATTCGGTATTATATTGACCGATGAGTTTACCAACATAAACATGCTATATATTATTTCAAATTATTATTTTGAAAATAGTTAATAATAATTATAATAGTATCTTCAACATTCCACTGTTCTAAGGGCTCCATTTTCTTTTGCATTCATTAACCAGAAAAAGAAAAAAAAAAGAAATTTATGTTTCAATTAATGTAAATTTCTTTTAAATATTATGAAAAGGAATTCTTTATAATATCTAAAAATATTATAAACAAAAAAAACATGAATTAGTGATATATAATTTTACCCGGCTCATATTTATTTATGGAGTATATAAATAAGGAAGCTACGGAGGTTAATTTGTAGCGACATCAGCTTCGGGAAGGAGGGAGGGAGGGCGGGGATAGGAGAACATGATTTCACTCTGTAAGCTATCTTTGATCCCTAATTTCTTGCTTCCTTCTGCAACTCTTTCTTTTTCATTCTTCGAGAGATTGGATTCATCTTCTGTTCTTGGCTGGAGGTTCTTTTGTCGGGAGTTCTTCTGCTTGCTCTTCCCTCTTGCTTAATCATCTTCTGTTCTTGGCCCTTCCTCCTGCTTATTTATTTATATATAAGTTCACATTATTGATTTTAATCACATCATTTTAACTCTAAACAAAAAAAATTATTCCCGACTGTCGGTGATACACTCCAAAATCTTCAATTTTGTCATTATTTGACTGATTGAGNGTTTTCATTCTTTGAGAGATTGGATTCATCTTCTGTTCTTGGCTGGAGGTTCTTTTGTCGGGTGTTCTTCTGCCTGCTCTTCCCTCTTGCTTAATCATCTTTTGTTCTTGGCCCCTCCTCCTGCTTATTTATTTATATATAAGGTCACATTATTGATTTTAATCACATCATTTTAACTCTAAACAAAAAAATTATTCGCGACTGTCGGTGATACACTCCAAAATCTTCAATTTTGTCATTATTTGACTGATTGAGATTAGTTTATGGCTGTTCTTCTTATGAACAGGGTTCATTCCATTTCTTTTTCTTTCCTTATTTGATGAGGCAATCGGGAGGCCATTCTATGAACTCCCAAGCAAATTAGAGAACAGACATAAAGAACCCATACAGTCTTTTCGACCATACAATATAGCTCATCGAGGATCAAATGGCGAAATTCCTGAAGAAACGGTGGATGCTTATATGGTAAACTACCCACGAAGCTAACCCTGTTGGTCTCTCTGAAAAATTGTTAATTCAACTATTGTATCTTTAAATGAATGTGTATTTTATTTATGTTTCTTTACTAAAACATCTTATTTGTTTCATGCAGAGAGCTATTGAAGAAGGTGCAGACTTTATAGAAACTGATATCCTTGCTACTAAGGATGGCGCACTAATTTGTTTTCATGATGTAAATCTTGATGATATCACTGATATTGCTGATCATAAGGAGTTTGCCGGTCGCAAAGCTACCTATGAGGTCCAAGGTGAAAATATTACTGGATATTTCGTAGGTATGATTTGCCCGCACCATATTGTAGTTTCTTATCATTTGAGATTGATTTTCTTCCTTATCTTATTGCAATATTCTTATATACTTCCGTGAGAAACCTATTAGAATATTTACCTGAGGCATGCAATTCAACTGAAGTATAATGGACAAGTGGATTCTGGACATTATATGTATAAGAAAGAAATATACCATCAAAATTTAAAGTTTAATTTTTCTAAAATGGCAATAAGAATAGTCATGTTATATGAATTTGATGTTACCTAGGAAAGAAACAGTAAAAGATTCATTGAGTGCGGCATAGATTAGAGCATAACAGTTCATGTTAAATCTAGGAGGCAAACACCAGCCTTATACTTTTTTTTTTCAATGTTTCAGGCAGTAAACCAATACTCTATTTGTATAATTGTAAATAGAATATGCTTTCCAGCTAANTGTTCAATGCAGACATGAATGCATATATACAAGAAAAATGTGGGCATGCTGACGCATATAAAGAGAGAAGCATGCCCACACACTCATAACTTATAAGTATTTATCTTGTTTTGTAAAGGTTTAGAAGTCTTGCTCAAAACTAGAGTATGCTACAAATTTCTTTTACTTAACTGATTCTATACTGGTTCATTCATTCATCATTCAGCGGTGGGGAGAACTTTGAAATTAATAAAGTAAAAATTCATTTAGAAGCGGCAAAACAGCAAATTATTACAGATATGTTGCTACAAAAGAAAAAAAAAATCATATGAATAGAGAAGGATGTGGAATCCATATAGATATATTGAAATGCTCATATGCACAATCATACAATTCTACTTGAATTGAAAAAAAAAAAATCATAAATAAAAATTATGAAGTTGGTTGGAAGCAAATGTTTTTCTTACATTTTTACCAATGAATGATATGGAACAAGGCGAAATACACAACCATATAACATAAAAATTATGTTATCGTAGTTAAAATATTGTGGTCAGAAAGAATGCTTCATATGGAGATTCTTCCTTTTTTTTTTTTTGTGCGTCTCTATCGAAACTGTCAACTTAACACGATAAATTATCATTGAGATAGGCCATTTCAGTATTTTTAACCACAAAATCAGTTGTCTTCAATTATTATTATTATTTTTTTATTTTTTATTTACTTATAATTGATATATCTCACCTCAAAGTTTAGATGCATATCATATCATAACTCTTAAGTGCGGGCATTGTAAAAAATGTTCTTGAAAACATTGATAATGAATTGTTTCTTGCTACAGACATACGCACAGATAACTTCAGATAGTTACTTCGCCTATATAAAAGATTATGTTATTGGGATCGGACCTTGGAAAGATACTATAGTTCCTCCAAACGATAATCATTTGTCTTCAGCCACTGATCTTGTTGCAAGGGCACATGCTCATAATCTACAGGTACTGCTTCTACAACCTAGCCAACATTCTGAAGGCACTCTTTGGTTCCATTTTAATTGTTATTACTTAATACTATAAAGATATGTGGAAGAAGTTCTCCCAGTTCTTGTTATTATATATAAGATGTATCAAAATAGTCTCTCGACTCTTTGCAGGGGTTCATTTTGGCCCCATAGTCTATGAATGAGTTAATTTATTCTTTTAATATGAGCTAAAATAAGAAGATCATTTCAGCCCCAAGTTAAAGTATAGGAAACTAATTTGACACTTTTATAAACTCTTGGGATTAAAAAGGTCCCATGTGAGACTATTTTGATACTTTACTAATAAGTTGTCTTATTTAAATCTCAAAATGTTTCATTCAGATATAAGATATTTAAATCAGATGCGAGTTTATCAGATATAAGGCAATTTTAACTGATGTGAACACATTCTAACATTGAAATTATTCAAAAAATGTTGAAAGATATGTCAATTTTAGTAGTTTTTAATGTGACCAACTAACTTACTAAGGGAATCGGTGCTGCAGGTTCATCCATACACATTCAGGAATGAGAACCAATTCCTGCATTTTAACTTTCATCAGGACCCTTATGATGAATATGATTACTGGATAAACGTTATCGGTGTCGACGGGTTGTTTACAGATTTCACAGGGAGTCTCCATCACTATCAGGAATGGGCATCCACTCCCAAGCCAAAGGGAGCTGAATCAGACATATTGAAGAGAATTGCCTCTATCATCTCTTCCTATAAACATGAGTAAAATTTTATGGTTTTTCTTTTGTTCAAAATTACATGTATCAACCTGCTATCAAATATTCATGATTCTATGCTCTTGTAAAAGATCCCTTTCGAAAATGTGTGTATTGTTCTAATTTGATGGAATTATCATGAAATTTGTGCCTATAAATGCATCTTCTGTCAGAAGTGGGTTGTATTATCACCATTACCGAAGTTATTCATCACAGAAGTACACAGTAATGTTTTGAACAATATCTTATGAGCACTAAATAAATATTCATATTACGTTTATTGCACATATTTTAGAAATACAAAAGACGTTATTTATATTTAATTACAAATATAAATTTTCTTAGAACAAAATTTAATACTTTTGTAAGAATATCATTTTTTTTAAATAACTCGTATGTATATTTATTATGCATCTAAAATATGTGATTTAATTTGTTTAATCCTCAGACTACTAAAATAGGAACCAAAATAATCCCTGAGACAAGTTTAAATTTTCGCAGACATTCCTATATAAAAAGCAGGAGCAAGTTACTGCATTGAAACTCCTGGAGCTGCAATAAGGCTTCTGAAATTTACATTACTGAGAAATACAAATCTGACAGCAAACAAAAAGCTACATTCGTAACATTCCTCGTATCTTTAATTTCTTGACAAGTCTCTTTAATATGTACATAGCATGACAGAAATTAAAAAAAACTTAAAAAAATTAAATCAACAAGGAGAAAAGGATTGTTAAGAAATTCTCATACAATATAAGAACTCTGAAGAAAATCAGAAGACATTGGCCCCAGGGTCCTGCACAACACAGGTTCTCCTGTTATGCCCAATTTGATTGCACCTGGTGCAGTGCAGCGCTCGCACTTCCTTCTTATCCCTAACCCTTAAAACCAGTCTGTTTCTTGGAGGATCATGAATCTCACCCCAAGCTGCAGCATCCGAATGGCTGCTTTCAATCAGGGACTCATAGTTATTATGTTCGATGGGAATCATATTCCTGCCCGGTTCAGCTCGGAGCTCCTCGAGAGCCTTCTCTCGACCAAGAAAAGCCCTTTTGTACGTTATGAAAACTCCATATTCGCGGTGGATATCGTTTACGATCTCCCTTGGCCTGTAGTTGAGATTGTTCCTGAGCTTCTCCCTAATGCAATTCGCAATCCACTTCGCCGTAGCTTGTCGATGTCCTGTGTCTTCTGATCTGATGCAGGTGTGCTGGGGGGTCAGAGTTCTTATCCGGAATATGCTTACACGAGGGAGTTTTGAGGCGTGAACTCGCCATGTGCAGCCTTCTGCAGCACACCTGGCGGTGACACGGCGCTGATCTGATCGGATCATGTGAAGCTCAAAATTTGTAGCAATGGCTGCGCTTGTCAGCGCATTCCTGAATGTCTGCACGTCGTCATATTCCTGACCAACCAACAGTGATTGCGAGTCTTGTCGGAAAATCTCTCCTGACATGCTCGGCCAACCACATGTATTTCTCGCATAATCTCCTCTTGAAGACATTCCACAACTGCTAGCTCCACTCTGGCTGTCCAGTTGCTGCTCTTCAGCTGCCATTAGCACCACTTCTCTGATTTGTAGTATTAAATTTATTTATTTAGATAACTTGATACAAAACACAATAATAACAGATTAACAATGTTAAAAAAAAAGCTGAGAGCTTTATTGAAATCCTGAAGAACCATCCTAGAAAATCATCGAACAAAATAGGGTCGAACTAAAAAAATTTATAAACTTTCATCACAACTTGAATATATCTTGATTAACGAGCGGTGTTCCTACCTTGCGGCGGCAACTTGCGGCGGCCGCATGGCATCGTCGGCGAACGCAATCTCCTCATCATCATTATTATGCGTCTTATGTATGAACATAAAAATTGGGATTTTCCGATTAGCTTCGAACTCCTCCATCATATTCCGCACATCGTCATCATTCTCGATGGAAATAAGGCGGGAGTCGAGGCCAACATCCGGAAGCTGGAATCTGAGATCAATCAACCTTCGATGAGCATCGCAGATCTCCGACATCTTTGCAAGCAGCGTTCGAAAGCTCGCCGACCTATCCATCGACACCAGGCGTGTCTTACCCCCAATGTAAAACGCTTTGCCCTGCTGACTCACGAAATCCCCACCGAAGCTGCAGAGGAGCTTGGCTTTCTCTCCCGCCATCTCAGAAACCCTGTGAAAGGGATCGGGAGGGAGAGATGGAGACAAGGATAGGTATCGAACTGTCCTACGACGTGATAACCTAAGACCCACTTAGGCATCAGGCCTCGTAGCCAGACGAATTAAAATAAATCAAATGAAACATTGCCCAATATATAATAAACTCACAAGCATAACTAAATTTTCCTTGTTATAAGAAATCTAGGCAAATATTACTAGTAATAAATAACAATTATAACGATTAAAAAATATAAATCTAAACAAGATACTTGGCATCAACATTCTCAAACAAAGGCCCAAACCAATATCGTCTTAAATCTATTGGGACTGTGAGGGTGATGTTGATTAGTTTGAGACTACATTGGACCATGCAAAAATGCAATGGTTGTTTAGTCAAGTGGCCTCAGTACGCTACATCACAAATTTTCTCAGTAGCTAACAATGACTATTAATCAATAGTAACTATAAAGAGAAATTATATTGTGAGTCAGTAATTCAACTTACAAAAGAAGGTTAGTTCTCAAAATACAAGACAGGATTGTCTTCACCCCCACTTGAGACACTATAAAATACATTGGCATAGAAATAACGAGCAATTGGCCTTCACTGATCGGTTTCATGCTTTTGAAAAATGTATTAGGCAAAATTTTAATCCTCGTTCATCCGCACTTTAGTTGTACATATTTCCATTGTCAGTATTAGGACAATGATGGTTCATTGTTGTTGCTCATAATATCTTCTAAATTTGCTATTTTTGAAGACCAAAATTATAGTTTTTTAATTAATGATTGTAAAGTAATGGATTTATCAAACATATTCAAAAAACAATGTGCTAAACAAACAAATTTTAAAAATAAAATTAAAAAAAAATGTGATCCCAAAGAAGCCTTTAGCTAATTAAATGTGAAGCAATAAATTTTAAAATATGTAAAAGTTATCAAATATGTTCTATTGGAAGATGAGCTAAGATGAGCTGCCTCCGCAGCTCGCCAGCTCAAATGAGTTCCAATTTTGTTTCAATTTTGAATCAGCTTGTTCTTACTTCTATCCCCCAATTTTCCCTTATTTGATATTCAGCTTGCCAGAATTTCCATTGCTTCAATTCCTTGCTCCGATTCCTGCTGGTTCTGTAGCGAAGGAGGGATCTCTGCATATTTCACCAAAATTTGTACAACAATAAGTTCTATATATCCGTGAAGAGCAAATTTTAATTTCATGCCGCGCATACTTCTTATGCATCTTATCATAGGTATAATCATTATAAATAACACTAAAAGCGGTCCTGCATTGCATCGACATTTATCACTAGCTCCTTATTAAATTACGATTTGAAGCTCAAATCAACGAAAATATTAGAATAACAATTTATAGCTTTACTTCACAAGAGTTCCAACTTATGGGGGATTCTACATCACCTTCACTTCTATTTCTGTATAATTAAAGATTAAAAAAAATAACATTAACTAAAAAAGATCAACCGATATGCTTGCCATTCTTGATCAGCAGGGCTGAAGGAGTCCTCCATGATAACCTTCTCTCAAATTGATTCTTCCAAACCGAAGCTATGAAGCACTGCAACAGTTTTCTCCATCGCACTGCAAAACAAACCATACAGCACNTAATAAGTTCTATATATCCGTAAAGACAAATTTTAATTTCATGCCGCGCATATGCATCTTATCATATGTATAATCATTATAAATAACACGAAAAGCGGTCCTGCATTGCATCGACATCTATCACTAGCTCCTTATTAAATTACGATTTGAAGCTCAGATCAACGAAAATATTAAAATAACAATTTATAGCTTTTCTTCACAAGAGTTCCAACTTATGGGGGATTCTACATCACCTTCACTTCTATTTCTGTATAATTAAAGATTAAAAAAAATAACACTAACTAAAAAAGATCAACCCATAAGCTTGCCATTCTTGATCAGCAGGGCGGAAGGAGTCCTCCATGATAACCTTCTCTCAAATTGCTTCTTCCAAACCGAAGCTATGAAGCACTGCAACAGTTTTCTCCATCGCACTGCAAAACAAACCATACAGCCCAATAATTTGAGTTCCACACTAAAAGCTGGAAATAGCTTGTTTGCACAAGAATATGGCAGATTACCTTCCTGGCCTCAACATCTTATACGAACCAGGTTTCGTAAGATCCACCACCGTCGAACCGGCACGACTGCCCTGAAGCAAGCCTCCATCAAAAACATATGCACAACGGTTCCAGAGGTGCTCAAAATCTTTTGGGCTGATGCTACTAGGTTGTCCGCTGAGATTCGCGCTTGTGAGAGCTAAGGCGCTCCCAGAACCACGAGCAATTGCACGAATAAATTTATAGTCTGGGATTCGAACACCGATGCTATGTAAGCCTGGGTTTAGTGACTTCTCCAGAATGCTGGAATCATCTGAAAAACCATTCATGGTTGTGGCCATAAATATTGAGAATTTTCAATCGAACATGCAACAGTTTAGTGAATGATAGCAATCAATGTGTAAGGTTACCTCTCCGAAGAACAAGAGTAACAGGCCCAGGTAGAAGACTATCTAATAGACCGTGGAGGTAAACCGTCCACAAGAGCAAAGCGAGGTATATCCGAAACATCAGCAACACAAATTGCAAGAGGGCTCGTCAGTTGACGCCCTTTGACTTCATAAATCTCATTAATTGCTGCGGCAGAACTGAAAAAAAAAAAAATGCAATTGGAAGGGGCCAACTTTAGATGGAACTTCTATGCTAAAAGAAGCAATTTAAAATCTTCTTGTTTCAACATTTATAAATCATGAAAACCATATGCAATAAATTCCTCGAAGGAAAACTAGTTGGCATACATAACGAGACAATTTGGTGAGTTTGTTTAATAAATGTTAAAAAGTATATCAGCACCTCCCATCAATTTGTAAAATAAGCAATGAATTCTAACAATAAAATCTGAACCGAGTATGGTAAAATAATACAATTCTTCCCAAAACTGCCCTCCTTGCCTTGACAGATTCCTCTTCGTTGAAACCAAACACCTCAAAACCAACATAATATATGCTTTATAGAGTTGCACTTACTGAAATATTAGAAATACTATCCTTCAGGGAAAATCAGGAACCAGCACAAATTCCATGTTTTAAGGTGTAGGCCTGAAATATAAATTTAGAGACTCTTTGCATGCTTGAACGAGTAAGAAAATTGGAAGGGGCCCACGTGGAGTAAGATTAAGCCGCAAGCTGTGCATACCATACCAGGATT
The DNA here is from genome assembly GCA_002079205.1 of Phalaenopsis hybrid cultivar. Classification (NCBI taxonomy): domain Eukaryota; kingdom Viridiplantae; phylum Streptophyta; class Magnoliopsida; order Asparagales; family Orchidaceae; genus Phalaenopsis; species Phalaenopsis hybrid cultivar. Next base: position 70,576 of record JXCR01058770.1, read on the forward strand.
CAACCACTACTACAAAAAGCAGCTCTATTGTTCTGTTCTTATGCCTAGAGGAACCATAATGGAGCACGAATTGCATAAAACACTGCTGAAATTAGAAAACTCGTCCGACATGCAAGTTCACATGTNGTACAATAATAACAGATTAACAATGATAAAAAAAAAAAGCTGAGAGCTTTAATGAAATCCTGAAGAACCATCCTAGAAAGCAAACAAAGAAAATCATCGAACAAAATAGGGACACTAGGGTTGANACACAATAATAACAGATTAACAATGATAAAAAAACGCTGAGAGCTTTATTGAAATCCTGAAGAACCATCCTAGAAAGCAAACAAAGAAAATCATCGAACAAAATAGGGACACTAGGGTTGAACTAAAAAAAATTATAAACTTTCATCATAACTTGAATATATCTTGATTAACGAGCGGTGTTCCTACCTTGCGGCGGCAACTTGCGGCGTCCGCATGGCATCCTCGGCGAACGCAATCTCCTCATCATCATTATTATCCGTCTTATGTATGAACATAAAAATTGGGATTTTCCGATTAGCTTCGAACTCCTCCATCATATTCCGCACATCGTCATCATTCTCGATGGAAATAAGGCGGGAGTCGAGGCCAACATCCGGAAGCTGGAATCTGAGATCAATCAACCTTCGATGAGCATCGCAGATCTCCGACATCTTTGCAAGCAGCGTTCGAAAGCTCGCCGACCTATCCATCGACACCAGGCGTGTCTTACCCCCAATGTAAAACGCTTTGCCCTGCTGACTCACGAAATCCCCACCGAAGCTGCAGAGGAGCTTCGCTTTCTCTCCCGCCATCTCAGAAACCCTATGAAAGGGATCGGGAGGGAGAGATGCAGACATGGATGGGTATCGAACTGTCTTACGACGTGATAACCTAAGACCCACTTACGCATCAGGCCTCGTAGCCAGACGAATTAAAACAAATCAAATGAAACATTGCCCAATATATAATAAACCCACAAGCATAACTAAATTTTCCTTGTTATAAGAAATCTAGGCAAATATTACTAGTAATAAATGACAATTATAACGATTAAAAAATATAAATCTAAACAAGATACTTGGCATCAACATTCTCAAACAAAGGCCCAANGTGAAAGGGATCGGGAGTTAGAGATGGAGACAAGGATAGGTATCGAACTGTCCTACGACGTGATAACCTAAGACCCACTTACGCATCAGGCCTCGTAGCCAGACGAATTAAAAAAAACAAATGAAACATTGCCCAATGTATAATAAACTCACAAGCATAACTAAATTTTCCTTGTTATCAGAAATCTAGGCAAATATTACTAAGTAATAAATAACAATTATAACGATTAAAAAATATAAATCTAAACAAAATACTTGGCATCAACATTCTCAAACAAAGGCCCAAATCAATATCGTCTTAAATCTATTGGGACTGTGAGGGTGATGTTGATTAGTTTGAGACTACATTAGACCATGCAAAAATGCAATGGTTGTTTAGTCAAGTGGCCTCAGTACGCGACATCACAAATTTTCTCAGTAGTTGACAATGACTATTAATCAATAGTAACTATAAAGAGAAATTATGTTGTAAGTCAGTAATGCAACTTACAAAAGAAGGTTAGTTCTCAAAATACAAGACAGGATTGTCTTCACCCCCACTTGAGACACTATAAAAAACATTGGCATAGAAATAACGAGCAATTGGCCTTCACTGATTGGTATCAAGCGTTTTAAAATGTATTAGGCAAAATTTTAATCCTCATTCATCCGCACTTTAATAGTACATATTTCCATTGTCAGTATTAGGACAATGATGGTTCATTGTTGTTGCTCATAATATCTTCTAAATTTGCTATTTTTGAAGACCAAAATCATAGTTTTTAATTAATGATTGTAAAGTAATGGATTTATCAAAAATATTCAAAAAACAATGTGCTAAACAAACAAATTTTAAAAATAAAATTAAAAAGAAAATGTGATCCCAAAGAAAATATGTAAAAGTTATCAAATATGTTCTATTGGAAGATGAGCTGCCTCCGCAGCTCGCCAGCTCAAATGAGTTCCAATTTTGTTTCACTTCTGAATCAGCTCGTTCTCACTTCAATCCCCCAATTTTCCCTTGGCCAGAATTTCCTTTGCTTCAATTCCTTACTCCGATTCCTGCTGGTTCTGTAGCGAAGGAGGGATCTCTGCATATTTCACCAAAATTTGTACAATAATAAGTTCTATATATCCGTAAAGACAAATTTTAATTTCATGCCGCGCATATGCATCTTATCATATGTATAATCATTATAAATAACACGAAAAGCGGTCCTGCATTGCATCGACATCTATCACTAGCTCCTTATTAAATTACGATTTGAAGCTCAGATCAACGAAAATATTAAAATAACAATTTATAGCTTTTCTTCACAAGAGTTCCAACTTATGGGGGATTCTACATCACCTTCACTTCTATTTCTGTATAATTAAAGATTAAAAAAAATAACACTAACTAAAAAAGATCAACCCATAAGCTTGCCATTCTTGATCAGCAGGGCGGAAGGAGTCCTCCATGATAACCTTCTCTCAAATTGCTTCTTCCAAACCGAAGCTATGAAGCACTGCAACAGTTTTCTCCATCGCACTGCAAAACAAACCATACAGCCCAATAATTTGAGTTCCACACTAAAAGCTGGAAATAGCTTGTTTGCACAAGAATATGGCAGATTACCTTCCTGGCCTCAACATCTTATACGAACCAGGTTTCGTAAGATCCACCACCGTCGAACCGGCACGACTGCCCTGAAGCAAGCCTCCATCAAAAACATATGCACAACGGTTCCAGAGGTGCTCAAAATCTTTTGGGCTGATGCTACTAGGTTGTCCGCTGAGATTCGCGCTTGTGAGAGCTAAGGCGCTCCCAGAACCACGAGCAATTGCACGAATAAATTTATAGTCTGGGATTCGAACACCAATGCTATGTAAGCCTGGGTTTAGTGACTTCTCCAGAATGCTGGAATCATCTGAAAAACCATTCATGGTTGTGGCCTCAAATATTGAAAATTTTCAATCGAACATGCAACGGTTTAGTGACTGATAGCAATCAATGTGTAAGGTTTACCTCTCCGAAGAACAAGAGTAACAGGCCCAGGTAGAAGACTATCTAATAGACCGGGAGGTAAACCGTCCACAAGAGCAAAGCGAGGTATATCCGAAACATCAGCAACACAAATTGCAAGAGGGCTCGTCAGTTGACGCCCTTTGACTTCATAAATCTCATTAATTGCTGCGGCAGAACTGAAAAAAAAAAAAATGCAATTGGAAGGGGCCAACTTTAGATGGAACTTCTATGCTAAAAGAAGCAATTTAAAATCTTCTTGTTTCAACATTTATAAATCATGAAAACCATATGCAATAAATTCCTCGAAGGAAAACTAGTTGGCATACATAACGAGACAATTTGGTGAGTTTGTTTAATAAATGTTAAAAAGTATATCAGCACCTCCCATCAATTTGTAAAATAAGCAATGAATTCTAACAATAAAATCTGAACCGAGTATGGTAAAATAATACAATTCTTCCCAAAACTGCCCTCCTTGCCTTGACAGATTCCTCTTCGTTGAAACCAAACACCTCAAAACCAACATAATATATGCTTTATAGAGTTGCACTTACTGAAATATTAGAAATACTATCCTTCAGGGAAAATCAGGAACCAGCACAAATTCCATGTTTTAAGGTGTAGGCCTGAAATATAAATTTAGAGACTCTTTGCATGCTTGAACGAGTAAGAAAATTGGAAGGGGCCCACGTGGAGTAAGATTAAGCCGCAAGCTGTGCATACCATACCAGGATTCAACCACTACTACAAAAAGCAGCTCTATTGTTCTGTTCTTATGCCTAGAGGAACCATAATGGAGCACGAATTGCATAAAACACTGCTGAAATTAGAAAACTCGTCCGACATGCAAGTTCACATGTGAGAAAGAATTTAGAAAAATACAAACCCTTTTAAAACACTAGAATAAAGTACGCCCAACCAATTATGAAATTAATACTGGATAGCTATTAGGGATTTTATTGAAGTCAGAAGGGTTTCGAAAAATATTAATGGAATTGATCCAAACATTTGCACGGTTGGGAAAGGGGTAACTGCGCTATGAAATTACTATGCTAATTGAAGATAACATAATCTTACAATTCTAGGAGGGATTCCATAGGCTACAGATCTTCTTAATGTTATAATCCATGGATTCATGACAATAAAAAAGAAGTTTCCGTTGTTTCATACCAAGGAAGGAAATTCATAACATGTTTTCAAATATGTATATTATAAATGATTAAAAATTACATCAAGATATCCTAATGAAATTTGTATGACAATGTTATAAGAGAAATGCTCAAAGTTAAATCATATTTAAGCAAAAACTAAAAAAGCAACACTAAAAAACAACAAAGATTACCTATTCCCGCTTCCTTTCTCTCGTAGAAGCTTTTTCACAAGCGAAGAAAACTCCTTCTTATGTAACTTCCACTAGCAGTCGATGGCAGAAGATGGGAAGAAGCAGTTCCGGTTCGCGACTTTTAATGAGCGAGACAGCGAAGCCTCGCTTCGCTTCGTGAAACAGGGAGCAGCGGAGGCCGGAGCGGGAATAGGTAAATAGTCGATTTTTTTTTTTCGTGAAACAGGGAGCAGTGAAGAGAAGTGCTCTTTCTTGATTCCTTCGGTGCGTGTGGTTCGAACAAGAAGAAGAAATCGCAAGGTGCTCTACTCCTCTTGGTTGCATCGGCCTGTTGCACCCGAGAAGAAGATTCAGAGTTCAGTTTCTTTCCAAAAATTCCTGTTTCTTCGGTGTTGGCTTGTGACACAAGAGAAATTGGGTTTATTTCTCTTATACATGAAAAACAGGTGGTTCCTCGTTTCAATTCTTCTTCTTTGGTGTATATCGGTGTGGAAGAGAAGATTGAAGAAGAGAGAAAGAGTTTGCACTCGTAATTATCGAGACTATCGACTGGTGTAAATTCCTCAAGTAATAAAATACACTGTAACTTCGTGGACATGTGCAATTTATCGAACCACGTAAATTTGTGTTCGATCGTTATTCTTTTCTGGTGTGAATTTTCTCATTCTATTTTTCGCTTCATCATCATTCTTCTATTTTATCTATATACCACAACAACTGGTATCAGAGTCAATAACTGCAGATGAAATGAAAGTACATCATTGTAAAGGAGAAAGATGGCACAAATTTTGGTTACTAGAAGATGCAGATAGAGGATTAACTCTATGGGAAGAAACTACATTTTTCGTTATTGGGGAAAAGATTTGAAAGAATGGATGAGGCTGAATGGAATTTGTCAGATCGATAGGTTATAGAGGTTATTCGATTGACTCTATCGAGGTTCGTTAAACACAACATTGTAAAGGAGAAAACGACTGCAGATCTTATAACAGCCTTGTCAGGTATGTATGAAAAGTCATCGGCGAATAACAAAGTATATCTGATGAAGAAGTTATTCAATTTGAAGATGACGGAAGATATGTCTATTGTACAACACATAAATAATTTTAATACAATCACAAATCAATTATCGTCTGTGAAAATTGAATTTGATGATGAGATATATGCACTAATTTTGTTGGCTTCATTGTCAAATAATTGAGAAGCTATGAGGATGACTGTCAGTAATTCTGTAGGTAAATTTAAACTGAAATATGAAAATATTCATGATTTGATTTTGGCTGAGGAGGTGCGCATGAAAGATTCTGGTGAGATCTCAGGTTTGAGTTCGGCAATAAATGCTGATTTCAAAGGGAGATCACAAGACAGAAATTCAAATAGAGGAAGATCAAAATCAAATAATAGAAGCAGAAGCAAGTCATGGTTTGGTAAAAAAGTAACTTGCTGGAATTGTGGCAAAACTAGCAACATAAAGAGAAACTGCAAGAATCATAATAAGAAAGAGAATGACAATGCAAATGTGTAACTGAAGAATCACAGGATGCACTACTACTGACAGTTCATAATTCTTTTGATAACTGGATACTGGATTTCAGGGTTTCTTTCCATACAATTTTTCATCAGGAATTGATGCGGAATTATGTTGCAGGTGGCTTTCGGAAAGTATATCTGGCAGATGTAGAAGCTCTGAACGTGGTAGGAATGAGAGATATTGACATTGTAATTCCAAATAAGAAGTGGACTCTGCAAAAGGTTAGACACATTCATGAACTGAAGAAGAACCTCATTTCTGTTGGGCAGTTTGATGAGTGTGGACATTCAGCAGTGTTCTCAGATAACACCTGGAAGGTTACTAAAGAAGCTCTGATACTGGCTCGGGGTAAGAAAGCATGTACGCTATATATACTACTGGTTTAATTAACAGTGTTGATACTACTGTTGCAGACAGCACAACAGGGTTGTGGCATTGCAGACTTGGTCACATGAGTCAGAGAGGTATGAAGGAACTTCAGTCTAGAGGCAAGCTACTAGAACTGAAGTCGCTTGGTTTCAGCATGTGTGCAAGTTGCATTATGGCGAAATAGAGAAAATTCAGTTTCTTGAAAAGTGGCAGGACGTCAAAGGCAGGAAAGTTGGATCTTGTCCACAGATGTGTGGGGAATTTCTCTAGTAAAATCTCTTGGAAACTCTCGTTACTACATCACATTCATTGATGATCATGGCAGAAAGGTATGAGTTTATTTCTTTAAGTATAAATCTGATGTATTCAATATATTCAAGACTTGGAAGACCATAATTAAGACAGATACAAACTTAAACTTGAAATGTCTGAAGTCTGATAATGGTGGGTTCAAGGAGTACCGTGCAGCTCAGGGCATCAGAATGGAGAAGACCATTCCAGGGACACCACAACAAAATGGTGTTGCAGAGTGCATGAACAGGACTACCAATGAGCGGGCTAGAAGCATGAGATTGAAATGTCTGAAGTCTGATAAATCTAATGTATTCAGTGTGTTCAAGACTTGCAGGACCATGGTTAAGACGAATACAGACTTAACGTTGAAATGTCTGAAGTCTGATAATGGTGGGTTCAAGGAGTGTTGTGCAGCTCAGGGCATCAAAATGGAGAAGACCATTCCAGGAACACCGCAGCAAAATAGTGTTGCAGAGTGCATGAACAGGACCACTAATGAGCGGACTAGAAGCATGAGATTGCACATGAGATTACCACCTACTTTCTGAGCATAAGCAGTCAGCACTGTCGTTTATTTGATCAATAGATGACTATCTATTTCATTAAACTGTGAATTACCTGAAGAAGTCTGGAGTGAGAAAGAGACTAAATTTTTACACTTTAAGACTTTTGGATGCCTTTCTTATATTCTCATTAATCCTGATGCTCGTAATAAGCTTGAGACTAACTCAAAGAAGCATTATTTCATTGGCTGTGGAGACGAGACATTTGGATATCGTTTATGGGATGATCAGGGTCGGAAGATCATGAGCAGGAATGTGATTTTCTATGCGAAGGTTATGTATAAGAACAAGTCTAGTACAATTTCTGAAACGGCACTGCAAAAATTTGAGTTGGTAAGATTTGATGATTTACCAGAGGTCACACTGCGGGACAGAGATGCAAGTGACGAGGAGAGTGAGTCTGGGGCGTCCACTCCTATTGTTCCACGGTCAGTTTCAGAGCAGTTTACCCCTATAGTTGCAGTTCGCGGGTCAGAAAGGACTCGACGTTCTCCACAACATTACTCTCTAACTTTAAACTATATCCTGCTGACAAATGGTAGAGAACCTCATAGTTATGAAGAAACCTCGCAAGATGAAAATTCAAGCAAGTGGGAGCTAGCCATGAAGAAGGAAATGAATTCTTTGCTAGAAAATCAGACTTGGGAGTCGACAGAACTTTCATCTGGGAAGAAGATATTACACAACAAGTGGATATACCAGATGAAGACTGAACATGATGGCAGTAAGAGGTACAAGACTAGACTTGTTGTAAAAGAATTTCAGCAACAGCATGGTATTAATTATTTCGAGATTTTCTCTCCTGTGGTGAAGCTTACAACCATCAGAATGGTACTGTCTATGGTGTCTAATGAAGATCTCTTCCTTGAGCAGTTAGATGTGAAGACAGTCTTTTTTCATAGAGATCTTGAAGAAGACATCTACATGCACCAATCTGAAGGGTTCGTGGTACAGGGAAAAGAAGAGTCAGTTTGCAGATTGAAGAAGAGCTTCTATGACCTGAAGCAAGCTCTTAGACAGTGGTACAAGAAATTTGATAATTTCATGCACAGTGCAGAGTACAGCAGATATCAGGCAGATCATTATTGCTATGTCGGGTATTTTGATTCTTATATCATCCTACTGTTGTACGTAAATGATATGCTTATTGTAGGAGCTAGCATTGACGAAATCAATAATTTAAAGGAGCAGATGTCAAAGTACTTTGCAATGAAGGATTTGGGAGCGGCAAAGCAAATCCTTGGCATGAGAATTGTCAGAGATAGAGTCAGAGGCATGTTGAGACTCTCTCAGACTGGGTGTGTGAAAAAGACACTTAGCAAGTTCAATATAGATAAGGCCAAATCAATTGGCACACCCTTTGGAAGTCACTTTAAACTCAGCAATAATAAATCACGCAAGTCAGATGAGGAACGAGATCACAACAATAAGGTTCCTTATGTTTCAGCTATTGCTTCACTTATGTATGTTATGGTTTGCACCAAATCTGATATTGTTCATGCAGTGAAAGTTGTTAGCATATATATGAGTAATTCAGGAAAGAAACATTGGGAAGCGGTGAAGTGGATCTTGAGGTACCTAAAAGGCTCTGCAGAAACTTATTTATGTTTCTCAGAAAAGAGTTCAGAGGTACAGGGCTATGTTGATGCTGATCTAGCTTAAGACATTGATACCAAAAGAATACTACGGGCAATATTTATACTATTGGTGACACTGCAGTTTCATGGGGCTCTAATCTGCAGAAGACAATTTCGTTGTATACTACAAAAGTCGAGTACAAAGCAGTGTCAGAGGCTGCAAAGGAGATGATATGGCTACAGGACTTCTTGGAAGAATTGGGCAAGAAAAACCAGAAGGTCATTCTCTATAGTGATAGTCAGAGCGCTATATTCCTTGTCAGGAATCCAACATTTCAGTCCAGGACCAAGCACATTCAGATCAGTTATCACTTCATACGGTCATTGTTGGATGACAGACAGTTGTTGCTGGAGAAAATTTGTGGATGTCAAAATTCTGCTGATATGTTGACTAAAGGTGTTACTCTTGAGAAACTAAAGTTGTGTGCAGCTTCAGTTAGTCTTCTAGCTTGAAGACATGGGTCTTGAGTTACAAGGGTGGATGATATCAGTTTAAGGAAGAAAACCTTGTAGTTTGTGTACTGGTCTTCAGGTGGGAGATTTGTTATGGTGGGACCCGGTAAAACAGCCTCTAACCGTCATGACTTGCGTCGGAACTCTTCTCCAAATCCTCATTCTCAAATCCTCATTCTTGGTAATATTGTTGTAAAACCTCAAGAAAAACTGAACTTCTTCCACATGTTGCTCATAGCATAGAAACTGACAATTAGGTGTATAAACAAAAGTAATCAAGAAGTATTGCTAAAATGTCAAAACAAATGTATGCCTAACTGTTCTCCAAATTCTAAAAAGAGGTTGTAGTTTGTGTACCGGTCTTCAGGTGGGAGATTTGTTATGGTGGGGCCCGGTAAAACAGCCTCTAACCGTCATGACTTGCGTCAGAACTCTTCTCCAAATCCTCATTCTTGGTAATATTGTTGTAAAACCTCAAGAAAAACTGAACTTCTTCCACATGCTGCTCATAGCATAGAAACTAACAATTAGATGTATAAACAAAAGTATTCAAGAAGTATTGCTACAATGTCAAAACTAATGCATGCCTAACTGTTCTCCCAATTCTAAAAAGAGGTAATTACAATCTCTATGCATTCCTCCCAAAAACAGTGGGCTTGACTTACCAATTGTCNACATACATAACGAGACAATTTGGTGAGTTTGTTTAATAAATGTTAAAAAGTATATCAGCAACTCCCATCAATTTGTAAAATAAGCAATGAATTCTAACAATAAAATCTGAACCAAGTTTGGTAAAATAATACGATTCTTCCCAAAAGTGCCCTCCTTGCCTTGACAGATTCCTCTTCGTTGAAACTAAACACCTCAAAACCAACATAATATATGCTTTATAGAGTTGCACTAACTGAAATATTAGAGATACTATCCTTCAGGGAAAATCAGGAACCAGCACAAATTCCATTTTTTAAGAAGGTGTAGGCCTGAAATATAAATTTAGAGACTCTTTGCATGTTTGAACGTGTAAGAAAATTGGAAGGGGCCCACGTGGAGTAAGATTAAGCCGCAAGCTGTGCATACCATATCAGGATTCAACCACTACTACAAAAAGCAGCTCTATTGTTCTGTTCATATGCCTATAGGAATCCATAATGGAGCACGAATTGCATAAAATACCGCTGAAATTAGAAAACTCGTCCGACATGCAAGTTCACATGTGAGAAAGAATTTAGAAAAATACAAACCCTTTTAAAACACTAGAATAAAGTACGCCCAACCAATTATGAAATTAATACTGGATAGCTATTAGGGATTTTATTGAAGTCAGAAGGGTTTCGAAAAATATTAATGGAATTGATCCAAACATTTGCACGGTTGGGAAAGGGGTAACTGCGCTATGAAATTACTATGCTAAGTGAAGATAACATAATCTTACAATTCTAGGAGGGATTCCATAGGCTACAGATCTTCTTAATGTTATAATCCATGGATTCATGACAATAAAAAAGAAGTTTCCGTTGTTTCATACCAAGGAAGGAAATTCATAACATGTTTTCAAATATGTATATTATAAATGATTAAAAATTACATCAAGATATCCTAATGAAATTTGTATGACAATGTTATAAGAGAAATGCTCAAAGTTAAATCATATTTAAGCAAAACTAACAAAGCAACACTAAAAAACAACAAAGATTAATTACCTATTCCCGCTTCCTTTCTCTCGTAGAAGCTTTTTCACAAGCGAAGAAAACCCCTTCTTGTGTAACTTCCACTGGCAGTCGATCGCAAAAGATGGGAGGAAGCGATTCCGGTTCGCGACTTCGTGAAACAGGGAGCAGCGGAGGCGGGAGCGGGAATAGGTAAACAGTCGAATTTTGTTTTCGTGAAACAGGGAGCAGTGAAGAGAAGTGCTCTCTTGGTTGCATCGGCTTGTTGCATCCTAGAAGAAGATTCAGAGTTCTGTTTCTTTACAAAAATTTCTGCTTCTTCGGTGTTGGCTTGTGGCACAAGAGAAATTGGGTTTATTTCTCTTATACGTGAAAAACAGGTGGTTCCTCATTTCAATTCTTCTTCTTTGGTGTATATCGGTGTGGAAGAGAAGATTGAAGAAGAGAAAAGAGTTTGCACTTGTAATTATCGAAACTATCGACTGGTGTAAATTCCTCAAGTAATAAAATATTATGCAACTCCATGGACATGCAATTTATCGAACCACGTAAATCTGTGTGTTCGTCTGTTGTTCTTTTCTGGTGTGAATTTTCTAATCTATTTTTCGCTTCATCATCATTCTTCTATTTTATCTATATACCACAACAACTGGTATCAGAGTCAATGACTGCAGATGAAGTGAATGTTTCAGGGGTCGAGAAGTTCGATGACACAGATTTTGGTTACTAGAAAATGCAGATAGAGAATTACCTCTATGGGAATAAACTTCATCTTCCGTTATTGGGGAAAAAACCTGAAAGAATTGATGAAGCTGAATGGAATCTGTTGGATCGGCAGGTTATATGGGTTATTCGATTGACACTATCGAGATTCGTTAAACACAACATTGTCAAGGAAAAAATGACTGCAGATCTTATGGCAGTCTTGTCAGGTATGTATGAAAGGTCATCGGCGAATAACAAGGTATATCTGATGAAGATGTTATTCAATTTGAATATGGCGGAAGGTACGTCTATTGTACAACGCCTAAATAATTTTAATACTATCACAAATCAATTATCGTCTGTGAAAATTGAATTTGATGATGAGATATGTGCAATAATTTTGTTGGCTTCATTGTCAAATAGTTGAGAAACTATGAGGATGGCTGTCAGTAATTCTGTAGATAAATTTAAACTGAAATATGAAGATATTCATGATTTGATTTTGGCTGAGGAGGTGCGCAAGAAAGATTCTGGTGAGATCTCAGATTTGAGTTCAGCAATAAATGTTGATTTCAAAGGGAGATCACAAGACAAAAATTCAAATAGGGGAAAATCAAAATCAAAGAATAGAAGCACAAGCAAGTCAAGGTCTGACAAATAAGTAACTTACTGGAATTGTGGCAAAACTAGCCACATAAAGAGGAACTGCAAGAATCCTAAAAAGAAGGAGAATGACAGTGTAAATGTGGTAAATGAAGAATCACAGGATGCACTACTACTGACAGTTCATAATTCTGTTGATGACTGGATACTGGATTCAGGGACATCTTTCCATACTACTTTTCATCGGGAATTGATGCGGAATTATGTTGCAGGTGACTTACGGAAAGTATATCTGGCAGATGTAGAAGCTCTGAACGTGGTAGGAATGGGAGATATTGACATTAAAATTTCAAACAAGAACAAGTGGACTCTGCAAAAAGTCAGACACATTCATGAACTGAAGAAGAATCTCATTTCTGTTGGGCAGTTTGATGAGTGTGGACATTCAGTAGTGTTCTCAGATAACACCTGGAATGTTACCGAGACACATTCATGACTCGGGATAAGAAAACAGGTATGTTATATTACTACTGGTTTAATTAACAGTGTTGATACTACTGTTGCAGACAGCACAACAGAGTTGTGACATTGCAAACTTGGCCACATGAGTCAGAGAGGTATGAATGAACTTCAGTCTAGAGGCAAGCTACCAGAACTGAATTCACTTGAATACAGCATGTGGGCGGGTTGCATTATGGGGAAATAGAAAAAGTCAATTTCTTGAAAAGTGGCAGGACGTCAAAGGCAGGAAAGTTGTATCTTGTACACAGATGTGTGAGAACATTCTCCAGTGACATCTCTTGGAGGTTCTCGTTACTACATCACATTCATTGATGATCATAGTAGAAATGTATGAGTTCATTTCTTTAAGTATAAATCTGATGTATTCAGTGTGTTCAAGACTTGAAAGACCATGGTTAAGACATATATAAACTTAAAGTTGAAATGTCTGAAGTTTGATAATGGTGAGTTCAAGAAGTACTGTGCAGCTCAGGGCATCAGAATGGAGAAGATCATTCCAGTGACACCACAGCAAAATGGTGTTGCAGAGTGCATGAACAGGACCACTAATGAGCGGGCTAGAAGCATGAGATTGAAATGTCTGAAGTCTGATAAATCTAATAAATTCAGTATGTTCAAGACTTGGAAGACCATGGATAAGGCAGATACAGAGTTAAAGTTGAAATGTCTGAAGTCTGATAATGGTGGGTTCAAGGAGTATTGTGCAGCTCAGGGCATCAAAATGGAGAAGACTATTCCAGGGACACCACAACAAAATGGTGTTGCAAAGTGCATGAACAGGACCACTACTGAACGTGCTAGAAGCATGAGATTGCACGTGGAATTACCACCTACTTTCTGAGCATAAGCAGTCAGCGCTGCCGTTTATTTGATCAATAAGAGACCATTTGTTCCATTAAACTGTGAATTACCTGAAGAAGTCTGGAGTGGGAAAGAGGTTAAATTTTTACACCTTAAGACTTTTGGATGTCTTTCTTATATTCTCATTAATCCTAATGCTCGTAATAAGCTTAAGACTAACTCAAAGAAGCGTTATTTCATTCACTACGGAGACGAGACATTTGGATATCGTTTCGGGGATGATCAGGGTCGGAAGATCATGAGAAGCAGGAATGCGATTTTCAATGCGAAGGTTATGTACAAGAACAAGACTAGTTCAGTTTCTGAAACAACACTGCAGAAATTTGAGTTTGTAAGATTTGATGATTTATCAGAGGTCACACTGCAGGACAAATATGTAAGTGACGAGGAGAGTGGGTCCGGGGCGTCCACTCCTATTGTTCCACGGTCAGTTTCAGAGCAGTTTACCCCTACAGTTGCAGTTTGCAGGTCAGAAAGGACTCGACGTTCTCCACAACGTTACTCTCTAACTTTAAACTATATCCTGACAAATGGTAGAGAACCTCAGAGTTATGAAGAAACCTCGCAAGTTGAAAATTCAAGCAAGTGTAAGCTACCTATGGAGTAAATGGATTCTCTACTAGAAAATCAAACTTGGGAGTTGACAGAACTTCCATATGCGAAGAAGATATTACACAACAAGTGGATGTACCAGATGAAAACTGAGTATGATGACAATAAGAGGTACAAGGCTAGACTTGTTGTAAAAGTATTTCAGCAGAAGCATGGTATTGATTATTTCGAGATTTTCTCCTGTGGTGAAGTTTACAACCATCAGAATGATACTGTCTATGGTGGCTACTAAAGATCTCTTCCTTGAGCAGTTAGATGTGAAAACAGTCTTTTTTCATGGAGATCTTGAAGAAGGGTTCGTGGTACAAGGAAAGGAAGAGTCAGTTTGCAGATTGAAGAAGAGTTTCTATGACCTGAAGCAAGCTCTTAGACAGTGGTACAAAAAATTTGATAATTTCATGCATAGTGCAGAGTACAGCAAATGTCAGGCATATCATTGTTGCTATGTCAAGTATTTTGATTCTTATATCATCCTACTGTTGTACATAAATGATATGCTTATTGCAGTGGCTAGTATTGATGAGATCAATAATCTGAAGGAGCAGATGTCAAAGCACTTTGCAATGAAGGATTTGGGAGCGGCAAAGCAAATCCTTGGCATGAGAATTGTCAAAGATAGAGTCAGAGGCATGTTGAGACTCTCTCAGGCTGGGTATGTGAAAAAAGCACTTAGCAAGTTCAATATAGATAAGGTCAAATCAGTTGGCACACCCTTGGGAAGTCACTTCAAATTCAACAAGAATCAATCAACCAAGTCAGAGGAGGAACGAGATCACATCAGTAAGGTTCATTATGCTTCAGCTATTGTTTCACTTATGTATGTTATGGTTTGCACTAGATCTGATATTGTCCATGCAGTGAAAGTTGTTAGCAGATATATGAGTAATCCAGGAAAGAAACATTGGGAAGCGGTGAAGTGAATCTTGAGGTACCTAAGAGACTCTGCAGAAACTTGTTTATGTTTCTCAGGAAAGAGTTCAAAGGTACATGGCTATGCTGATGTTGATCTGGCTTGAGACATTAATACCAAAAGAAGTACTACGGGCTATATTTAAACTATTGGTGACACTGCAGCTTCATGAGGCTCTAACCTGCAGAAGAAAATTTCGTTGTCTACTACAGAAGCCGAGTACATAGCTGCAAAGGAGATGATATGGCTACAGGACTTCTTGGAAGAATTGGGCAAGAAAAACCAGAAGGGCATTCTCTACAGTGATAGTCAAAGCGCTATGTTCCTTGTCAGGAATTCAGCATTTCAATCCAAGACCAAACACATTAAGATCAGGTATCACTTCATACGGTCATTGTTGGATGACGAACAGTTGTTGCTTGAGAAAATTTGTGGAAGCCAGAACCCTGCTGATATGTTGACTAAGAGTGTTACTCTTAAGAAACTGAAGTTGTGTTCAGTTTCAGTTGGTCTTCTAGCTTGAAGACATGGGTCTTGAGTTACAAAGGTGGAGGATATTAGTTTGAGGAAGAAGACCTTGTAGTTTGTGTACCAGTCTTCAGGTGAGAGATTTGTTATGGTGAGGCCTGGTAAAACAGCCTCTAACCGTCATGAATTGCGTCGAAACTCTTCTCCAAATCCTCATTCTCAAATCCTCATTCTTGGTAATATTGTTGTAAAACCTCAAGAAAAACTGAACTTCTTCAACATGCTGCTCATAGCATAGAAACTAACAATTAGATGTATAAACAAAAGTATTCAAGAAGTACTGCTACAATGCAAAACTAATGTATGCCAAACTGTTCTCCAAATTCTAAAAAGAGGTAATTACAATCTCTATGCATTCCTCCCAAAAACAGTGGGCTTGACTTACCAATTGTCATTTGAAAGAACAAGTGCACAAAACACCTATTATAACATTCATCTCACCGTATCATTTGAGAAAATTTCATCATCACACAATGCTTTTTGTGTGAACTTACACACCACTTAAATCCATTATATGAGGGCGTGTTGGGGGTAAGTATTAAGAGAAAGGATGAAAGCTTGGATAAGAACAAAGAAAAGGAGATCATGAAATTGCCTAAAAGAAAGAAATCCATGCGGTGCAAATGGGCAATACAAAGACAATGGAACTTCCAAAAGAAGATGAAGCAAAATTCATAGCTAAGGGTTGCATTTAAACCTATTGATTAGATAAGATGTTTGCTCCACTTATAAAGATAAATAAAATAACCTTCACTAGAGTTTGCAAGAATTTAATAATCAAAATGCATTCCTCACAGAAATCTATAAAAGGAACTCCAAAAGAATATGCTTATTGAACTTGTAATGAGAATCGAAATACAAAAAATATTTAAAAAATATATTTATTTTTCTACTAGAAATAATGCATACAATTTTGAAACATGAAAATCATGTGATCAATATATAAGTATTGTAATGTCTTCAAATTTTAGAAAGAGGGGGCGAGGCACCTTTGTGGGCTCCAAAAATTCATGACTGCTCCCCAAAAGAGCTCTACGCATTGATTTTATTGTTTTATTTTGAGAAAGCTTTGGAGGGTTGAATTTTCAAAAGAAAGATTGAATTGTAGATAAGACATTACCTATAGATTTCGCGCTCAATTTGTGATAACTTTTGGACCTGGGGTTCGAGGTTTCTCATAGGCGCAAGCCCTATGGTTAATTACCCCTCCCGATAATGGGAGACCACTCTCGATTAAGGCTAGGCAATATGAATTGAATATTTCATGTATAATAACACAGACTTAGAATTTAAATTTTAGAATTCATCACTTGAAGCTTAAAGTGGATGGTAGGGGAATGTGGATGAAACCCGATCAAGAACCCATGGTTCCGTTGTCATCTTGAGTCGTCATGGTCCCTGATCTACTTATTCAGAGGAGGAAGTCAACCCAACCTGACAGAAGAATCCTTCTCAGCATCCATGAATTACGTCATCCAAAGTATTCTTGTAGATCTATGGTGAATGTTTATCTAAGGGGACAAATTTGAATCGATATTAGATAACAAAAAGCTTTGTGTCGATCAATTGTACCCTTATAATTCACAACTCAAAGGATAGAAAGGCTTTGAGAAACATACAGATTACAGACGTGACTGTAACATAATGACGTCATTTAGCGACAACTGCACGATCAAAGGGCTCTAATCATAACCGTTATTTTGTGATGTCACTTGAAGGCAGAACCACGCAGACAGAAAACTCAACCCACGTCCTTACTGACATGCAATTGCTTGATTGTGAATATACTGATACATTTCATATTATATTCGCTTTTTGTGAGATGAAGTCAATCAAAAGTTTATTACCCTCGACAAACTGCTGCGGAGGGTGGATAAAATTCACTTTTAGCTTCAGTGAATTATTCTTAGCTTTGATATTTTAATTGATTATTTTTAAAATCTTAATTTAAAAGATTGAACCCCCGGTTGAAATCTCCAATCAACACAACTGTCATCGGGGAACTAAATGATTTAAAGCTTTTATATTTGAAGAGGGACATTTAGATTTGTTAGATTGATCTTTTCAAAATATAAGCCTTGCCGATTTTTATCCTTATATGCAGGAGGATCTAACTAGGTGATTTGAACTTGTAAATTCTTATTTTAGGATTTAGACGTTTATTTCAAGGTTACTAGACTTCTAATTCCAATCCTTACTAGGAGGAGGATCAGAATAGTAGGTTGAGACTTGCAACCCTGCTCTATAGAAACGATTAACTTAGAATGCGCAACATTCTCAAACATAATACTTGAGCATTCAATACATTGATTAGAGCACATGTCGGCCTTTAATTTATGTATTTGAATTATTTTAGTTGGACTATTTAGTGTTTTAAGGCAATTTATATGATTTTGAAACGTGAACTAAATCAAATAGCTTGTGTACAAGTTTTCATTTTAAGCATTTTACGGCCTTCTGTTAATTTGCAAACATATTGCGAATCCGGTGGCAATTTGACATATTAGTTCTTCATTTCTGCATTTAAAAACATCTGTGACTTAAACTTACCCCCAATTTATGATATTTAATATTTAATTCAATTTGTGAGCCCCCTAAGCTTCAATCCAATCAAGCATAACCCGAATTTATGTTTTCAAATAGATCACATACATATTTTTTTACATCAAGATATATATATGTATATATATATATATATAATTTAATCATCTTCAAATATGATCAAATTTGAAGCCAAAAATAAGTCCAATTATATTAATTGACGAGTCATTCAATTTTTTTCATGACTTGTGCAAGTCTCAAGTGAATTTAATTTATTCTCTTGAATTGACTTAAATTATAGCTTAAATGTTAATTATGTATTTTGTAACATGCATTTTCTTTTAATTTTATAACATTTTTAAAGTCCAAAGAGTCTATATTTTTATATTATTTACAAGTCCAAATTAATTCAAAATTTTCTCAGCCTCCTGGCGTCAACCTCCGATATTTTGTTTGCGTGAATAGGAGAGGAGGCATGAGAAGGTTAGGGAGACACAGCACAGGGAAGGCTGCTCGTCTCTTGCGTGCAGATTAGGGTAGAAAGGGAGTGTTCACGGCTTGGACGGCAAGGAGAGTAACAGGATGCAGATGAGGCGTGTGTGATGATGGAGATTGGGCCGCGTGTGTTTTAAGGAGGAATTGGTGTGGAGATAGGTGTGAACAAGGAGATTGGAAGTTTCGAGTTAGGGCACAAGGGGGCCTTTTTCCTCCTACCTCCCTGTAATTCTTTTTGAATTCAATTGTATATTGATACCAAAATGAGAAGAGCGAGATTAGTTTCTATATTTTGGGATGGGAACAGTTAAAGCCCTTTTTTTAATATTAACTAATTAATTAATATTCTTTTTTAAGGTCAAAAAACCTTGTGAACAGACAACTGAGAGACAAAGTAGGAGACAAAGCATGCTATGAAACAAGTAGGTGGGATCGATTTATCTTTATAAGAGATGTGAGCCGCTGAAAAAAACGAAGCAAATAATAAGAAACATAAATCAAGCGCGAGGTAGACGGAGAGGAGAAGAGACTAGGATACATTGGGTATGCTAATGAGCAAGATTAGGATTGAGCAAAAAACATCAACGATCAAGACAAGTGCGGGAGAGGGAGAGCCCAACTAGCGTGCGGGCTCAAGAAAGTGGTCGAGCAAAATCTCCAAGTCTTGAATTGACACTAGTGATGATAGCATGAGCTTGCATGACGACAAGAGCAAAGAAAGCAACGCATGACCAGAAGGCCATAGCAGACAAGTAAACTAGAGTTAGTGAGACTCTGCGTATGAGTGTTGAGTGAATAGAAACACGGACGGAGGGCGATCACAAGGCAAAACTGTCAGATTGATTACAAGGTGTTGTGATCTGGTGAGTTCGAGTGGTGATCGAGGAGTTTGAGCAAGAACAACAACACAACCTGTGACCATGAGAGGACTGAACCGTGCAAATAAGAGAGAACTATGAGCTGAATCGATAGACAAACTAGTATAGAGTTTCAAGAGATTTAAGAGATATTTTAAGGTAACTTTTATTTAATTTCAAAATTAAAGAACCAAACATATTTAAAAATTGATAAATTTTAGGATAGGAGTATTTTTTATATAAACTAGGAAAGGATAATTATTCTTTGTAAAATTATGATAAAATATTGGAATAGAATTTAAATTTTATATCTTAATTATTTTTAAAATATTAAAATTGCAGAATTGAAGTGTAAAATAACAAAGTAAAAAAGAAATGTACAACTTGCATATCATATATTTAAATGAAAATAACATTAGAAATTTATAGATCGATAACAGTTTAGATATAATAGTTTAACTAAATATAAATTTAATATTTCCTATAGACATTAGATTAAGAACGTAAAGACGAAAGCGTAAGAAGACTAAAAATTAAATTATCTGGAGATTAGATAAATAATCTTATTTCTAAGTTATGATAATATTTTTATTTCTTATAAATCGATTACATGGGTATTCACTGATACTTGTACAGTTCAATTGCACGATTTGATCCCAATTTATAAGCCCTTCTATATAACTATCATATATTCCTTAAAAAATATATATTTATTTACAAATTTGAAAAATATGAAAATATGATTGATACGAGCTACATAGAATAATTGTTTGATATGTTGAATATGAAAGAGTTCAACACTTATGTTACCAATTGAAAACTCAAAAACTAATTAGAAAATGATAATGATATACTTCTACTTCCACAAATTTAAACGGTGCTCCTATGACGAATATATTATATGAAATATTATACATATGAAAATGATACAGTATAATATAATAAATGTATTGAACCTTTTTAAATGACTAAATTAGAAAATAAATGTCAATTGATTTTAAACTAATTTATTATATTTGACTAACATATATATTAACTTCAACTTTTGTTATAATATTGTTACTTAGATGTATGAGCATTGATTGGATTGTTATAACTTATAATGTTTTACCCTAACAATTTGAAGCAATTTGAAGTATAAAATTTTAGACTAAAAAATAAGCAATATAAGAGAAAACGTCTACAGTAAATCAAAGCAAATAATAAAAATGTAATTTCTACTCAATTGTTTTATGTTTAAGATTATAATAAATTTTATTTATTAGTGGCTCATTCAATTATTTAGAAGATTAATTGTTAGTGCTGGGAAATGAATTAAATTNGTCCAATTATATTAATTGACGAGTCATTCAATTTTTTTCATGACTTCTGCAAGTCTTAAGTGAATTTAATTTATTCTCTCAAATTGACTTAAATTATAGCTTAAATGTTAATTATGTATTTTGTAACATGCATTTTCTTTTAATTTTATAAACTTTTTAAAGTCCAAACAGTCTATATTTTTAAATTATTTACAAGTCCAAATTAGTTCAAAATTTTCTCAGCCTCCTGGCGTCAACCTCCGATTTTTTGTTCGCGTGAATAGGAGAGGAGGCAAGAGAAGGTTAGGGAGACACGGCACAGGGAAGGCAGCTCGTCTCTTGCATGCGGATTAGGGTAGAGAGAGAGTGTTCACGGCTTGGACGGCAAGGAGAGGAATAGGATGCAGATGAGGCGCATGTGGTGATGGAGATTGGGCCGTGTGTGTTTTAAGGAGGAATCGGTGTGGAAATAGGTGTGAACAAGGAGGTTGGAAGTTTCGAATTAGGGCACAAGGGGGCCTTTTTCCTCCTCCTCCCTGTAATTCTTTTTGAGTTCAATTGTATATTGATACCAAAATGAGAAGAGCGAGATTAGTTTCTATATTCTGGGATGGGAACAGTTAAAGACCTTTTTTTAATATTAACTAATTAATTAATATTCTTTTTCAAGGTAAAAAATTTGATCCCAATTTATAAGCCCTTTTATATAACTATCATATATTACTTTATATATATATACAAATTTGAATAATATGAAAATATGATTGTATATATACAAATTTGAATAATATGAAAATATGATTGATACGAGCTACATAGAATGATTGTTTGATATGTTGAATACGAAAGAGTTCAACACTTATGGTACCAATTGAAAACTCAAAAACTAATTAGAAAATGATAATGATATACTTTTACTTCTACAAATTTAAACGGTGCTCCTATGACGAATATATTATATAAAATATTATACATATGAAAATGATGCAGTATAATATACTAAATGTATTGAACCTTTTTAAATGATTAAATTAGAAAATAAATGTCAATTGATGTTAAACTAATTTATTATATTTGACTAACATATATATTAACTTCATTTTTTGTTAAAATATTGTTCCTTAGATGCATGAGTATTCATTGGATTGTTATAACTTATAATGTTTTACCCTAACAATTTGAAGTATAAAATTTTAGACTAAAAAATAAGCAATAAGAGAGAAAACGTCTACAATAGATCAAATCAAATACTAAAAATGTAATTTCTACTCAATAGTTTTATGTTTAAGATTATAAAAAATTTTATTTATTAGTGGCTCATTCAATTATTTAGAAGATTAATTGTTAGTGCTGGGAAATGAATTAAATTTGTAATTTACAATATAATTGTCCATTTCCATCTTGAAAATTCAAAGTCCTCGAGCCAGATATTAACAACTATGAGCTTATAGAAAATTACACTTGAATATATTTGATCATACACCTAAAGGAACCATAAGATTTAGAAAAGAAATAAGATAGAAGTATAAAAATCAACAATCAAGCCTCATGCTTTTATAAAAAAATAACCTTTTCCTAAAATATATAGTCTTCCACTTGAACAGGAATTAAACTCAAAAGAAATAGCACTTCCAACTAGAAGTTTATTTTGAAATAACTAGGTTGTTTGGTATAAAATTAAGAACATTGCTTATAATAATAAGATCAAAGATCCCAATTTCAATCAAATTGTAAGCTGCAACTCAATGGAAGCCATAATATTTGTGTAGTATCAAAGCTACAAAAAAGCATCACAAAGTTGTTGCAATAGAAGGCCGTCGATCATACATAAATTTCACTTGAAACTCCATAAATTGATGTGAACCTTGGAAAATCTCCATCACAAATGAAGCACTAAAACCTACTGAAATAAGATAACTCGAGCGGGTTGGAGGAGCTTANGCAAAAAAAGCATCACAAAGTTGTTGCGATAGAAGGCCGTCGATCATACATAAATTTCACTTGAAACTCCATAAATTGATGTGAACCTTAGAAAATCTCCATCACAAATGAAGCACTAAAACCTACTGAAATAAGATAACTCGAGCAGGATGGAGGAGCTTAATAACTAAGTCCACAAAACAAGAGTGAAGTGCTTGACATCATTGGCTTCTCTTAAAGATTACAGTTCAGGAGTACTTGATCTATTGGTTCAAAATTCCTTGGTTTTTAAATTCAGGTGTCTTCAACGTGGCAAGAGCAATGAATGGTGGAGTGCAAGTAAAGAAAGGTGTAGGGAACATGTGATTGAATTAATATGCATTGATTTTTCAAAANAAAGTGCTTGACATCATTGGCTTCTCTTAAAGATTACAGTTCAGGAGTACTTGATCTATTGGTTCAAAGTTCCTTGATTTTTAAATTCAGGTGTCTTCAACGTGGCAAGAGCAAAGAATGGTGGAGTGCAAGTAAAGAAAGGTAAAGAATGATGATTGAATTAATATGCATTGATTTTTCAAAACATCATTCAAAGCATTTCCTTCAAGCTGATGTCAACATCAATAAAGAAAAAAACTCCATAATAATATACATTTAAATGCTTCAAACTATATTAATAACTGAAGTCATTTATAGAGATTTTATTTAAATTCATGTTGTAGTGGGTGTAAATGACTCAAGCAAACTCAGGCTTGAGTCACGACTAATTCAAGCTTGAACATAAATCGAACTTATTAGTTGTACTCGAGTTCAGCTTGCCAAAGGAACAACGGGCTTGAGCTCGACTCATTCGCTCGAACCAAAATCACATCTCACTCGAGAAGACATCAATAGGATGGGCAGGAGAAGGCATCAACACCGTTAGCAGCATTTGCCAAATAAGAGGAGTTTACAGTAGAAGGCATCATTAGGACTAGCGGTGCATGATGATGAAGAGGAGTTTGTTGTAGAAGGCAACAAGGGATCAACAGTGCATGATGAAGAAAAGGAGTTCACTGGATAAAGCATCATCGAGAACTAAAGTGTGCGATCAATAAGAGCAGTTCGTGAGGCAGGATTTTAAACTTCACTTTAGTTCAGAATTCAATAACTAGACCAAATCCAATTTAAATTGCATGAAGAAGACAAAAAAAAATTAGAATTTTAAAAGTTGGAACCGGCTCACGAGCCAACGAGCCAAGCCTCATTGAGCTCATTGAGCTCAAGTTCATGCCCGTATAATATATGAGCTCAAATCTTAGCCCAAGCTCGAGCTCATACCTTGATGAGCTTTACTCACAAACTCGTTACTGAGCTAAATTTGAGCCAGCACAGCTCACTCAAACCCATAGAAGCAACAAACAAAAGGATTTTCCAGTAAAAGAGGGTTTAACAGAAATTTAAGCAATAAATGTCCCCTAAATCATCATTCTTTAAATGTAATAATTTTCATTTAANATCTATCAATCGAAAAAAAATTGACCGACAAAGGCATCATCAGGACTAGCGGTGCATGATGATGAAGAGGAGTTTGTTGTAGAAGGCAACAAGGGACCAACAGTGCATAATGAAGAAAAGGAGTTCACTGGATAAAGCATCATCGAGAACTAAAGTGTGCGATCAATAAGAGGAGTTCGTGAGTTAAACTTCAATTTAGTTCAGAATTCAATCACTAGACCAAATCCAATTTAAATTGCATGAAGAAAACAAAAAAAAATTAGAATTTTAAAAATTGGAACCGGCTCACAGGCCAATGAGCCAAGCCTCATTGAGCTCAAGTTCATGCACGTATAATATATGAGCTCAAATCTTAGCTCAAGCTCGAGCTCATACCTTGATGAGCTTTACTCACAAACTCGTTACTGAGCTAAATTTGAGCCAGCCAGCTCACTCAAACCCATAGAAGCAGCAAACAAAAGGATTTTCCAGTAAAAGAGGGTTTAACAGAAATTTAAGCAATGAATGTCCCCTAAATCATCATTCTTTAAATGTAATAATTTTCATGTAAGGGTAACAAAAAAGAACTAAATAGAAATAAGACAATTTTTTCATGATTACGCAAGGCACATCTTACTAGAAAANTCATGCGGTGCAAATGGTCAATACAAAGATAATCGAACTTATAAAAGAAGATGAAGCAAAATTCATAGCTAAGGGTTGCATTTAAACCTATTGATTAGATAAGATGTTTGCTCTACTTATAAAGATAAATAAAATAATCTTCACTAGAGTTTGCAAGAATTTGACAATCAAAATGCATTCCTCACAGAAATCTATAAAAGGAACTCCAAAAGAATATGCTTGTTGAACTTGCAATGAGAATCGAAATACAAAAAATATTTAAAAAATATATTTATTTTTCTACTAGAAATAATGCATACAAATTTGAAACATGAAAATCATGTGATTAATATAAAAGTATTGTAATGTCTGCAAATTTTAGAAAGAGGGGGCGAGGCACCTTGTGGGCTCCAAAAATTCATGACTGCTCCCCAAAAGAGCTCTACACATTGATTTTATTGTTTTATTTTGAGAAAGCTTTGAAGGGTTGAATTTTCAGAAGACAGATTGAATTGTAGATAACACATTACCTATAGATTTCGCGCTCAATTTGTGATAACTTTTGGACCTGGGGTTAGAGGCGCAAGCCCTATGGTTAATTACCCCTTCCGATAATGGGAGATCACTCTCGATTAAGGCTAGGAAATATGAATTGAATATTTAATATATAATAACAACAGACTTAGAATTTCAATTTTAGAATTCATCACTTGAAGCTTAAAGTGGATGGTAGGGGAATGAAGATGAAACCCGATCAAGAACCCATGGTTCCGTTGTCATCTTGGGTCGTCATGGTCCGTGATTTACTTAGTCAGAGGAGGAAGTTAACCCAACCTGACAGAAGAATCCTTCTCAGCATCCATGAATTACGTCATCCAAAGTATTCTTACAGATCTATGGTGAATGTTTGTTTAAGGGGATAAATTTGAATTGATATTAGATAACAAAAGGCTTTGTGTTGATCAATTGTACCCTTAAAATTCACAACTCAAAGGGTAGAAAGGCTTTGAAAACATACAAATTGCAGACATGACTGTAATATAATGATGTCATTTAGCGACAACCACACGATCAGAGGGCTCTGATAATAACCGTTATTTTGTGGTGTCACTTGAAGGTAGAACCACGCATACAGAAAACTCAACCCACGTCCTTACTGACATGCAATTGCTTGATTGTGAATATACTGATACATTTGATATTATATTCGCTCTTTGTGAGATGAAGTCAATCAAAAGTTTAATACCATCGACAAACTGGTGCGGAGGGTGGATTGATATTTTAAAAGATTGAACCCCCGGTTGAATCTTAATTTAAAAGTCAATTCACTTTTAGCTTCAATGATTTATTCTTAGCTTTGATATTTTAATTGATTATTTTTAAAATCTTAATTTAAAAGATTGAACCCCAGGTTGAAATCTCCAATCAACACAACTGTCATCGGGGAACTAAACGATTTAAAGCTTTTATATTTGAAGATGGACATTTAGATTTGTTAGATTAATCTTTTCAAAATATAAGCCTTACCAATTTTTATCCTTACATGCAGAAGAATCGAACTAGGTGATTTGAACTTGTAAATTCTTATTTTAGGATTTAGACGTTTATTTCAAGGTTACTAGACTTGTAATCCAATCCTTACTAGGAGGAGGATCAGAATAGTAGGGTGAGACTTGCAACCTTGCTCTATAGACACGATCAACTTAGAATGTGCAACATTCTCAAACCTAATACTTGAGCATTCAATACATTGGTTGGAGCACGTGCAGGCCTTTAATTTTTGTATTTGAATTATTTTAGTTGGACTATTTAGTGTTTTATGGCAATTTATATGATTTTAAAATGTGAACTAAATCAAATAACTTGTATAAAAGTTTTCATTTTAAGCATTTTACCGCCTTCTGTTAATTTGAAAACATATTGCGAATCCGGTGGTGATTTGACATATTAGTTCTACATTTTTGCATTTAAAAAAAACATATGTGACTTAAACTTAGCCCCGATTTATGATATTTAATATTTAATTCAATTTGTGAGCCCCCTAAGCTTCAATCCAATCAAGCATAACCCGAATNCTCCTCAATGTAGCGTTCTGAAGCTAAGACCACCATACCAGCTTTGCTTCCCATCTCCTTGCAAGTTTTCTCGAGGTCTTCAGACATTCTACACCGAAAGGCAGAGTTAGGCCTCTTTTCCTGACATAAAGAGACCGCACTCAAAAGGTGAGTTGACCTGCAAGTAAAGCATACATGCACAGAACATTTTATTTGATCCTTCAAAGTTAAAACAAAGAACAAATTTCATAAAATTAAAAGCTCTACTTCAAAGGTAATTCGAACTCTAATAAGCCAACAAGCCAAAATTTAATGAGCAGGATATTTTAAGAAGATGGAGTAGACAACGAGAATTTATCAGTCAATAAAACAATCATAACGCAGATAGATTAGGCTAAAGTATAAACAAAATTAAAATTCTAAAAAAGCAATTTTTTGTACTCATTCACGCAGATGTAAACAAAAGCAATACCTCCAGCAAAACTTTCTGATGGGGAATGAAAGAAGAGACTTCATTGAGATCGCCATACAAGTAATCACCATCTCTCACCTTAGATNTGACTCAAGCAAAGTCAGGCTTGAGTCACGACTAATTCAAGCTTGAGCATAAATCAAACTTATTAGTTGTGCTCGAGTTCAGCTTGCCAGAGGAACAACGGGCTTGAGCTCGACTCATTCGCTCGAACCAAAATCACATCTCACTCGAGAAAACATCAATAGGATGGGCGGGAGAAGGCATCAACACCGTTAGCAGCATTTGCCAAATAAGAGGAGTTTACAGTAGAAGGCATCATTAGGACTAGCGGTGCATGATGATGAAGAGGAGTTTGTTGTAGAAGGCAACAAGGGACCAACAGTGCATGATGAAGAAAATGAGTTCACTGGATAAAGCATCATCGAGAACTAAAGTGTGCGATCAAAAAGAGGAGTTCGTGAGGCAGGATTTTAAACTTCACTTTAGTTCAGAATTCAATCACTAGACCAAATCCAATTTAAATTGCATGAAGAAAACAAAAAAAAAATTAGAATTTTAAAAATTGGAACCGGCTCACAATCCAACGAGCCAAGCCTCATTGAGCTCATTTAGCTCAAGTTAATGCCCGTATAATATATGAGCTCAAATCTTAGCTCTAGCTCGAGCTCATACCTTGATGAGCTTTACTCACAAACTCGTTACTGAGCTAAATTTGAGCCAGCACAGCTCGCTCAAACCCATAGAAGCAACAAACAAAAGGATTTTCCAGTAAAAGGGGGTTTAACAGAAATTTAAGCAATAAATGTCCCCTAAATCATCATTCTTTAAATGTAATAATTTTCATTTAAAGGTAAGAAAAAAGAACTAAATAGAAATAAGACAAATTTTTCATGATTACGCAAGGCACATCTTACTAGAAAATGCACAAAATGACAAAATTATATACATTTAGAAAGAGCACATTACAGGCAATCCCATTTTAAAATTCTGATTTAGTTTGAGAATTTTATTTCTAAATATACTAGGTTTACAAAATGCAATATAAGTTGAACACAAATTTCCAACCACATACCATGCATCACAAGCCAATCCATAAAGTGTATCCGTCGGAACTGCTATAATCTTTCCAGCTTTAATTGCCTTAATTGATTCCTCAATGTAGCGTTCTGAAGCTAAGACCAGCATACCAGCTTTGCTTCCCATCTCCTTGCAAGTTTTCTCGAGGTCTTGAGACATTCTACACCGAAAGGCAGAGTTAGGCCTCTTTTCCTGACATAAAGAGACCGCACTCAAAAGGTGAGTTGACCTGCAAGTAAAGCATACATGCACAGAACATTTTATTTGATCCTTCAAAGTTAAAACAAAGAACAAATTTCATAAAATTAAAAGCTCAACTTCAAAGGTAATTCGAACTCTAATAAGCCAACAAGCCAAAATCTAATGAGCGAGATATTTTAAGAAGATGGAGTAGACAACGAGAATTTATCAGTCAATAAAACAATCATAACGCAGATAGATTAGACTAAAGTATAAACAAAATTAAAATTCTAAAAAAGCAATTTTTTGTACTCATTCACGCAGATGTAAACAAAAGCAATACCTCCAGCAAAACTTTCTGATGGGGAATGAAAGAAGAGACTTCATTGAGATCGCCATACAAGTAATCACCATCTCTCACCTTAGATTTTATTAAAATTAAAACATGAGTTTAACGCGACACAAACAAAAAGGCATAATACTAATATATAAAGCCTAAAAATTATCTAATCATTCAAGTGTATTTCAGAGAAAAAAAAAAATTCTAAACCTCCTGAGGTTCACAATGTTTTTCACCAAAAAAAAGAAAAACTTGTTTAACTTCTAGTTTTCATTTGCTCATCTTATCCCAAGTTATTTCCCTTTGCAGGCAGTCCACTCAATGGGCATGGTTGGAATACAACCGACTATAAATTTGATATGATCACATGATCATCTTAATAGAAGTGCTGGCCATAAAAATCTAAACTTCAGCAATTAACCAAGTTGCATGAACATAAAACAAGGGAAATAATATGTCCCCTTTTGGCAGTGCTCATTAATTTAAGATCGTAATGCAAGGTTTTTCCATATCAACTTCAGGAACATACCAAAAAGCTAAAATGAAAGGAGCCTGCAAAAAACATATGAAGTGAACGGGCATTGGTACGGCCAAAGGTATTTCTAAGTTGCTAGCATGTCCTTGGCGGCCTGGATCTGGTTTAGCTCAAGTGAAAAATAGTTTCAAGCTACCGCTATGAATTGAGAGTGCAACGAATGATCATTGAGTTGTTTGATTGATGGAGGACTCAAGGTTCTTGAAATTCTTTTCATACTCCAGCAGTTTCTTGACATTTCCTCCCGGTATCAAGTAGGATCAAAACCCAAAAAGAATGATAGCAACACAGAACCACCAACATCCTATTCAAAAGGTCATGATATAAAAATTGCAATGTGAAATGTCGTGAGAATGATGACTTTTAATGTACTAAAAAAAAGACTGAGAGGCTTATTCTTTAAATTCGGATGAAAATTTAAAAAAAGAAAAATTGGGAGATGAAAATTTAAAAAAAGCAAAATTGGGAGAGGGAGAATCATTTTAATAAAATGCTACAAGAATCTTCGAAGGAGCATCAATAACATGTTCCATGGAATGACAGAGGGAGCCAAAAAGGCATTATCAAGATTTTGAGCCAATATAAATATCCCAAATTTTAAAAGTGGCTTAAATCTGAATGGCTTAATTAATTGGTTGCACAACAAAAAGCATGCGTTAAATTATAAAGAAGTGTCAACCAATCGAAGCATCAAGTTAATGGCCATCAAATTGAAATAGAATGCTTTCATTTGGTGGGAGCATCTTAAAAAAAATTGGAATTGTGAAGAGAAGGGAAAGATCAAAGTAAGTTTAGAATAATTCACCCTTGGGCGTGAAACAAATACAGACATTGCGATGATAGCTTTAGAACAAGCTGTTATTTCAAATCAGCTCCACACAAGAACAGAGTACTATAAGCAAATTATATGGCTAAGAAAGGTTTGAAATTATTTTAGCATAACAATCTTCAAGCTAGCCGGCCAAGGAAAAATTGAAAATCCTTTCTTGAAAACATCCCTAGTGAGAGTAGAAACGAAGGTACCAAACCTAGTTGCTTTTGTTTCACAATTTCTATCCATGGAAATTTGATCTACCACATTTCCTTTCTAATACTTTGCTCTTAATTTTATCCACCCGTTTTATGAGTACCTTTTCTATCTATTGTTTCCCATAGCTATATTATACTTATTTTTTACTATGATTTATTATTTTCAGTGTGCCTTAAGTACACTCATTTATCAAACTATGCTTTAAACTTTTTCATGCATTGTTTACTGCCCAATGCACGAATCCACACAAGATAGAAGGTGTAACAGTAATTTCATAAACTTTATCTAAAAGTTTCCATGATACTTTCAAACCAAAGTAGTTCTCAAACACTTTGGTTTTAACAATACTACCACAAGTCTAAAAGACTCATTAGTTATCCTCAATTTTTTTTACAATGCATCCAGGATATTTAAACCGAAGTACCTAGAGATTAGTTTATCTTCTACTCATATTATGGATAATTGTTGATATCACACCTACTAAAATTGCATATTATATACTAAATTGTTGTTGAATTATTCTAAGTCATTTATCTTCTAAATATTTTCTTTATTGCTCTTAGTCTTCACTTATTTCAAAGGATTTTTCAACAATTGGAACTCAAACATTTCTAAAAAGTATATATCAAGTATCTCACTTTGTTTATCCTACGTAGAAATCTCCATTAAAGTTGGCATTGAGTTGAATTAGAACAAGTTCTTAAATAAAAAAACTATGAATTTTGCTTTGACTATAACTCAACTTGAAATCAAAATTATTTTGACATGCCGACTCGACTCAAAATGTTGACATCAAATTGGCTCAAAATTATAGTTTAATTAATTATATCCAAAAATATGAATATTATATTGGATATTCTATGATATATTAAGTTATATACATTAAATATTTTTAAATAAATACTTTCAAATAAAATTTATAGCCAACATAGACTATAATAAAGTGATTAGAACACACCCAAAATTCACTTTGAGTCTTAAATCGTGTTTAAAAAAGATTCAAATTGATATAGCATCGAGTAAAGTTTCAAAATACATTGGAGCAAGTTTCAATTTTTTTAGTAGCCTTAATCTCTATAACAAATACTAAAAGCTACAAACTTAATATTGATTCTTCAAGTAATCACACTATGATTGAAGCTCTTTGGCGACGGCACAAATAATCAATACTCTATCATATATATATCTTCAATAACATCAACAAAAATTTGACTCATATATATATTTTTTTAAGACGTGTCAAATTGTTTCATTTGATATGCAATCATCTACATCCTCAAGGTAAAAAAAACATATGATGATAATCATTTCCCTCCTCTCTTAACTTTTACATTAGAAGTCTTGAAAAAATTTGCCTCAATAACTATCTCCTCAACATAAAATAAATTTAGTTCTCTAATATCAATGTAATTTTTCACAATATGTTTCATCGCTCTTTTTCATAGCTTCATTATATGTCCCCCAAATCTTCTCAATCAAAGTCCTTCAATTTCATGTAATAAAGCTATTATNTCTCACCTTCCTCAATAGTTTCGCGCAGGAGCGAAGCAGGATGAAGAAAAAGATGTGAGTTTCGGTGCTCTTTGTACGCCCCGATTCCGTCGTTGCCTTCCCAGGTAGCTCTCAAATCGCTACTGTAGCTCGAGGGTGGAAAGGGNAATGTTCCATGGAGTGACAGAGGGAGCCAAAAAGGCATTATCAAAATTTTGAGCCAATATAAATATCCCAAATTTTAAAAGTGGCCTAAATCTGAATGGCTTAATTAATTGGTTGCACACCAAAAAGCATGTGTTTAATTATAAAGAAGTGTCAACCAATCGAAGCATCAAGTTAATGGCCATCAAATTGAAAAAGAATGCTTTCATTTGGTGGGAGCATCTTAAAAAAAATGGAATTGTGAAGAGAAGGGAAAGATCAAAGTAAGTTTAGAATAATTCAACCTTGGGCGTGAAACAAATACAGACATTGCGATGATAGCTTTAGAACAAGCTGTTATTTCAAATCAGCTCCACACAAGAACAGAGTATTCTAAGCAAATTATATGGCTAAGAAAGGTTTGAAATTATTTTAGCATAACAATCTTCAAGCTAGCCGGCCAAGGAAAAATTGAAAATCCTTTCTTGAAAACATCCCTAGTGAGAGTAGAAACGAAGGTACCAAACCTAGTTGCTTTTGTTTCACAATTTCTATCCATGGAAATTTGATCTACCACATTTCCTTTCTAATACTTTGCTCTTAATTTTATCCACCCGTTTTATGAGTACCTTTTCTATCTATTGTTCCCCATAGCTATATTATACTTATTTTTCACTATGATTTATTATTTTCAGTGTGCCTTAAGTACACTCATTTATCAAACTATGCTTTAAACTTTTTCATGCATTGTTTACTGCCCAATGCACGAATCCACACAAGATAGAAGGTGTAACAGTAATTTCATAAACTTTATCTAAAAGTTTCCATGATACTTTCAAACCAAAGTAGTTCTCAAACACTTTGGTTTTAACAATACTACCACAAGTCTAAAAGACTCATTAGTTATCCTCAATTTTTTTTACAATGCATCCAGGATATTTAAACCGAAGTACCTAGAGATTAGTTTATCTTCTACTCATATTATGGATAATTGTTGATATCACACCTACTAAAATTGCATATTATATACTAAATTGTTGTTGAATTATTCTAAGTCATTTATCTTCTAAATATTTTCTTTATTGCTCTTAGTCTTCACTTATTTCAAAGGATTTTTCAACAATTGGAACTCAAACATTTCTAAAAAGTATATATCAAGTATCTCACTTTGTTTATCCTACGTAGAAATCTCCATTAAAGTTGGCATTGAGTTGAATTAGAACAAGTTCTTAAATAAAAAAACTATGAATTTTGCTTTGACTCAAACTCAACTTGAAATCAAAATTATTTTGACATGCCGACTCGACTCAAAATGTTGACATCAAATTGGCTCAAAATTATAGTTTAATTAATTATATCCAAAAATATGAATATTATATTGGATATTCTATGATATATTAAGTTATATACATTAAATATTTTTAAATAAATACTTTCAAATAAAATTTATAGCCAACATAGACTATAATAAAGTGATTAGAACACACCCAAAATTCACTTTGAGTCTTAAATCGTGTTTAAAAAAGATTCAAATTGATATAGCATCGAGTAAAGTTTCAAAATACATTGGAGCAAGTTTCAATTTTTTTAGTAGCCTTAATCTCTATAACAAATACTAAAAGCTACAAACTTAATATTGATTCTTCAAGTAATCACACTATGATTGGAGCTCTTTGGCCACAGCACAAATAATCAATACTCTATCATACATATATCTTCAATAACATCAACAAAAATTTGACTCATATATATATATTTTTTAAGGCTTGTCAAATTGTTTCATTTGATATGCAATCATCTACATCGTCAAGGTAAAAAAATCAGATGATGATAATCATTTCCCTCCTATGTTAACTTTTACATTAGAAGTCTTGAAAAAATTTGCCTCAATAACTTATCTCCTCAACATAAAATAAATTTAGTTCTCTAATATCGATGTAATTTTTCACAATATGTTTCATCGCTCTTTCTCATAGCTTCATTATATGTCCCCCAAATCTTCTCAATCAAAGTCCTTCAATTTCATGTAATAAAGCTATTATTATCTGATACACAGTCAATCTCAATTCACTTTTCATCTTATGGGTTAAGTTATAATGCATCATTTTCAGGTGATGTCCTAAGTCACAGTTGCCCACAATTAAGTTAATTTATGTCCCCATTAGAGAGAAATATCCTGATCAACTCTTATTTCTAAGTACAATGAAGCTGGGCCATAGTATTTTACTACAAGTGAATATTTGTTCTCTAACTTTATTAAAATATAAACGTTCTACAAATTGAAATACTAATAGATAGAACTAAATATTATAATTTATAGACATTTCTTTCACAATAAAGCACATGTTTTTTTACAGAAAAGCATCAAATAAAGCTGTGTCCAGTGACTCATTCACATTGCATATATGGATGTTGGATTCGGCACATAAAGAACAACTTTGACTGTAAGCGTGAGTTAAGTAAATCCTAAGGTAGTTAAACCCTCAAACCTGTCTGGCAAGATAGAAGTTAAAGCATGCCAGTGACCTAGGGCTTCGGCGAGCGAGATAACGAAGCTCGGCGAGACCAGATGACTACGCAAGCGATGGCAGCGAACATAGCGAGGCAAGAAGGGTTTTCCAGATACCTGGTTACAGCGGCACTTCGCAAGTAATCTCGCGAGCTTGAGAGAGAATGAGAGCTTTGATACCCGGAGCTAAAGGAAGACAGCGTAAAGCTCGAGCTACGCAAGAATTGATTGGCAGCAAATGTGGTGAGGCGAGAAGGTTCGCAGCAGCGTTTCGCCACAAATCTCGCGAGCTTGGGGGAGAATGCAATACCTGGAGCTCGGGAAGATAAGGAATTTAGAGAGAGGTGCCGAGCCGCCAAGAAAAGCTTCTGGAAAAGAAAAGCGCGGGAGAAGACAGTAAAGTGAAGATTAGAGCGGAGTAGGAGGGGTTCGACAAATGACAACCAACGAAAACAGCGATGCTGTAATGGAGAGCTAGGGCTCGTGTTACCGCTCGTTGTCTTACAAATTAAGGGGCTGTCCGGCAAAGAATTTAAAGCAGTAAATTCTCACCNGGAAGTAGGACGGGTTCGACAAATGACAACCAACGAAAACAGCGATGCTGTAATGGAGAGCTAGGGTTCGTGTTACCGCTCGTTGTCTTACAAATTAAGGGGCTGTCCGGCAAAGAATTTAAAGCAGTAAATCCTCACCTTCCTCAATGGTTTCGCGCAGGAGCGAAGCAGGATGAAGAAAAAGATGTGAGTTTCGGTGCTCTTCGTACGCCCCGATTCCGTCGTTGCCTTCCCAGGTAGCTCTCAAATCGCTACTGTAGCTCGAGGGTGGAAAGGGGAGGGAACTTGGCGAGGGTTTCGGGGGCAAGACTCAAGAGAGTGGGGGGAAGGAAGGAGAAGAGAGTGATCGATGGCTTTATGGTTTTAATATAATTTTATTTAAGCTATTTTTTATTAGTTAAATATTTTGATAACTAATAATTAGTTAATATATTATCAAATTATTTATAATTACATAAACCCAACGTTTAATTGTTATTAGTTAATTAATTAGTTTAATAAATTATATATGAAAAACTAATTTATTTAATAAAATTCTAAATAATTATGAATTAGTATGACAAATAATTAACTACTTATCTATTAATAAATGTTAAATTATTGTTTAATAAATAACTTGCTTAAAAGAATACATATGTGGATTAATTTAACACTTCTATACACTCTGAGACTGAAACGCTCTCATTTCATTTATATAATAGTGAATATTTTTGCACTTTAGGAGAATACAATATATTCTATTCATTTAAAAATTGTTTAATGTATTTACAAACCTACTTGTGGATCTCAATTTCATTTTTTTAGGTAGATTCATTTGGTAGAAACCATTTAATCTTTAGTATTGCAAATATAATATATACATATATAGCCTACTCTTCATTACAATCAAAAGTAGTAATACTTTAATTTGAAATCTAAAGTAGCAATAATTTAAATTAAAATCTACAGAAGTTAAAGTCATTATNACTATTAGTTAATTAATTAGTTTAATAAATTATATATGAAAAAGTGATTTATTTAATAAAATTCTAAATAATTATGAATTAGTATGAAAAATAATTAACTACTTATCTATTAATAAATGTTAAATTATTGTTTAAAAAATAATTTGTTTAAAAGAATACATATATGGATTAATTTAACACTTCTATAGACTCTGAGACTAAAATGCTCTCATTTATATAATAGTGAATATTTTTGCACTTTAGGAGAATACAATATATTCTATTCATTTAAAAATTATTTAATGTATTTACAAACCTACTTGTGTATCTCAATTTCATTTTTTTAGGTAGATCCATTTGGGAGAAACCATTTAGACTTTAGTATTGCAAATATAATATATACATATATAGCATACTCTTCATTACAATCAAAATTAGTAATACTTTAATTTGAAATCTAAAGTAGCAATAATTTAAATTAAAATCTACAGAAGTTAAAGTCATTATAAGTCTATAATATATACCTAATTAAGAAAAGTTATGAATAGCCTTTTTGTATCATCCATAACTACCAAAAAGTTTATTTTAAAGGGTGGGGCAGAATTCAACATTGATATTTAGTGAAAATAAAACCATAAAAACTATATTTAATATGTCGTA
Organism: Phalaenopsis hybrid cultivar; assembly: GCA_002079205.1. Lineage (NCBI taxonomy): Eukaryota > Viridiplantae > Streptophyta > Magnoliopsida > Asparagales > Orchidaceae > Phalaenopsis > Phalaenopsis hybrid cultivar. The sequence continues at coordinate 107,488 of JXCR01058770.1, forward strand.
CAGCAATTATTTAAAAAGAATAAACAAAAAAATATAAGAATTCAAGAACTCTGCCTGGGCTTATACTATGAATAAAGATTGTCACTGCAAATTAAACGTATTTTATTTGTTTCGAATAGCCCAAAAACAGAAGGCAAATATTTATTCATTACAGGAATTTTATTGTCCATAAAAAGGAAATATTGACAAGATGGAGAAAGCATAGCAATAGAACAGCACAGCAGTGCGAGTGATGCAAATCTATTTCAATGCAGTCAAAAGGTCTTCAAAACTAAGGACCACCCAATCAGCTTTAGCTGCAACAGCTTCTCGAAGCAGGACCCCTCCATAACAGATAAACAAATCAGCACCGCCGGGCATCCGAGCCTGTGTTCCAACCAACAAGTAAAAAGTATGTTGGAGATATTTTCATAATTATATATTTACATATCACAGAATTATTATTTGCATAACACGCCATTATTAAGTGAAAAGTATCAAACTTCTAAGTGTTAAACATGTAAAATATATAAGAATTGTGCGGTATTTATGTATATATTTCATCACAATATCAAACAAAAGCAATAACTATTAAACACAATGCATCTACTCAAAAAGCCGCCCAAGCATCTTATGCAATTATTAAAAATAACTCTAAATACAGCAAGTTTAAACATGGCCTCTCAGCACATCAAAAGACTGAAAGAATCTCAAAAAATTCAGAAATAATCCCTAATCACATAAAATTTTTCCAAGTGCAGGCAAATATAATTAAATCTTCAGGAAGTTCCTCTTCTATTATAGCTAAGGCCAAATCTTGTAGGCTCATGTAATTGAATCAAGCACAGCAATATTCTTAAAAGTAAAAACACGTACAAAAAGTATTAATTTCATTTCTCAGCTAATTAAATTTATGGCCCAACCTTGACTAATAGGCGTAAGAGCATGACTCTCTCTGCTCACACACACATCACTTAACAATCTCGTCCTACTAACCTGGTGCTTCCTTGCTCTAAAAATAGGCAGCTTCATCCTCTACTCTGAGGAGTCACTGATTTGCACCCTTCAGGGTTTCCTAGATTAAGTAAATCATAATGCGAGCAATTGGATGCCATAAGCTATCACAATTTGGCGGTCTAACACCCACTGCTCTAATAATTCACAATAAAACGATCCAGCTGCCACATTCTCAACAAGGAAACTAAGACCTACACTCCAATATGCATTTTACCTCATTCCAAGCATTTGGATTTACAAACAATTAAGGTATTTCCATGTTTCGGCAAATTTTTACTGAATCTTCAAGAAGATTCTGATTGAAGTCAAGACAAAATCCTATAGGCTCATGTAGTTGAACCAAGCTTCTCAAAAGTGTGAAAACCTTCAAAAAGTCTTAATTTCATTTATATATCAAGCTCAAAAGATTTGTTCGTGTTTGGCTCATTTGCTTAGCGAATAGAGCACGAGTTGTTCGCAAACAACGAGCCATTTTGATAGTCTTAGTCACACAGCCATTTTGTAACACGGTATTAATGCTGATTTGTTCACCGTATACTTTCATTTCTTATTTCTATCGCATTAAATGTTCTAAGAAAATCATTTTTATGTTATTCTTTGAATATCCTTTTGATGAAGATTTCAGCAATTCCCCAGCATTTCCCCCACATAGGGGTCCTCAATAGTGAGTTTGAGCCCTCCTGCAATATTTAAAAAGGTGTTTAAGTACTATGTCTATGATACCACAGCTTAGGTTGATACTCATCACGTTTATAAAATCATACAGATGGTTTCAATATCTATAAAAAAAAATACAGACAACAAGACTT
>JXCR01058770.1:110108-145583 GCA_002079205.1 Phalaenopsis hybrid cultivar
AATTAAGCAAACTTGAGTTTGAAATCCAAACTACGAATTTATTTATGATCTCAATTGAATCTAAATTAGAAAGAATAAGACATAATATGAACCTATATATGATTTCATTTAAATCCAAACTTGCATCTGCATTTAAACATAGTTATGAAACTAATCTATAAATGAGCAAGAGTTCGAAATGAGTCTAAAATTGATGAGTGAAATCATGTTGAAGCATGAGCTTTTGTGGCAATGTAAATTAATACACAAATATTTAAAATAAAAAGAGACTTAACTATTTGCAATTATTTAAAATAAAAAGAGACTTAACAAAAAGAGACAAATATATGATCTCATTTTTTTTTTCAATTATTGAAAAGTTAGTAAACCCTCTCCAAGAAGTGAGAGGAAAAAGACATAAAAAGTTTATTAATCGATAAAACAGTAAACAACATAGAAAAATAAAATAAGAACATAAAAAGGATTTACTGAACTTATTTATTTACATAAACCTTTGATAAGGCAAAGAACTCAAAATTCAATCAAAATGAAGTTGAAAAGTTCCAATTGCCAAAAATGAGATAGGGATAGCTTCAACTTACATAAACCTTCTGAAGAGAGGGCTTCGGTGCCGTCGACTTCAGAGAGGAGGAAACCCTAGAATAGCGAATCGGAGAGGAGGAAGGAAAGGGCTACAGTTCGATCGCGAACGAAGCAGGGAGCGGGGTTGCGAGCTCGATCGCGAACGAAGCAGGGAGCGGGAGGTTTGCGAGCTCGATCGCGAACGAAGCAGGGAGCGGGGGGTTTGCGAGCTCGATCGCGAACGAAGCAGGGAGCGGGTTTGCGAGCTCGATCGCGAACGAAGGAGGAAGAAATGCCGAATCCGAGAGGCGCAAGTGCAGGGGTTCGATCGCGAGGGTAGCGGAGTAATTCAAGCGAAAACGCGACAAGGCAACGCGGACCGCCCACATGATCCCGCGGGCAGCGTCATGCCTAAAATAAAATTCGCGATTTCCAGCACGCACCCTAAACGTGTTATTCAAACAGTAAGGCGGCGTTTTGAAAACGCCGCCCACTGTTTTAAGCTGCCCCAAACGGGGCCTAACTTGGGTGGATGTGAAATGGAATTATTACATTGATTTCTACTGGGTTCAGAAAAATCTTCTATTAAAGNTTTCGAACTCTAATAAGCCAACAAGCCAAAATCTAATGAGCAGGATATTTTAAGAAGATGGAGTAGACAACGAGAATTTATCAGTCAATAAAACAATCATAACGCAGATAGATTAGGCTAAAGTATAAACAAAATTAAAATTCTAAAAAAAGCAATTTTTTGCACTCATTCACGCAGATGAGAACATATGAAGTGATATAGATATCTTCAACCGTAAACAAAAGCAATACCTAGCAATTTTTTGCACTCATTCACGCAGATGAGAACATATGAAGTGATATAGATATCTTCAACCGTAAACAAAAGCAATACCTCCAGCAAAACCTTCTGATGGGGAATGAAAGAAGAGACTTCATTGAGATCGCCATACAAGTAATCACCATCTCTCACCTTAGATTTTATTAAAATTAAAACATGAGTTTAACGCGACACAAACAAAAAGGCATAATACTAATATATAAAGCCTAAAAATTATCTAATCATTCAAGTGTATTTCAGAGAGAAAAAAATTATAAACCTCCTGAGGTTCACAATGTTTTTCACCAAAAAAAAAGAAAAACTTGTTTAACTTCTAGTTTTCATTCGCTCATCTTATCCCGAGTTATTTCCCTTTGCAGGCAGTCCACTCAATGGGCAAGGTTGGAATACAACCGACTATAAATTTGATATGATCACATGATCATCTTAATAGAAGTGCTGGCCATAAAAATCTAAACTTCAGCAATTAACCAAGTTGTATGAACATAAAACAAGGGAAATAATATGTCCGTTTTTGGCAGTACTCATTAATTTAAGATCGTAATGCAAAGTTTTTCCATATCAACTTCAGGAACATACCAAAAAGCTAAAATGAAAGGAGCCTGCAAAAACATACAAAGTGAAAGGGCATTGGTACGGCCAAAGGTATTTCTAAGTTGCTAGCATGTCCTTGGCGGCCTGGATCTACTTTAGCTCAAGTGAAAAATAGTTTCAAGCCACCGCTATGAATTGAGAGTGCAACGAATGATCATTGAGTTATTTGATTGANCTCTCATCTTATCCCGAGTTATTTCCCTTTGCAGGCAGTCTACTCAATGGGCATGGTTGGAAAACAACCGACTATAAATTTGATATGATCATATGATCATCTTAATAGAAGTGCTGGTCATAAAAATCTAAACTTCAGCATTAACCAAGTTGTATGTACATAAAACAAGGGAAATAATATGTCCGTTTTTGGCAGTGCTCATTAATTTAAGATGGTAATGCAAGGTTTTTCCATATCAACTTCACGAACATACCAAAAAGCTAAAATGAAAGAAGCCTGCAAAAAACATACGAAGTGAAAGGGCATTGGTACGGCCAAAGGTATTTCTAAGTTGCTAGCATGTCCTTGGCGGCCTGGATCTACTTTAGCTCAAGTGAAAAATAGTTTCAAGCCACCGCTATGAATTGAGAGTGCAACGAATGATCATTGAGTTATTTGATTGATGGACGACTCAAGGTTCTTGAAATTCTTTTCATACTCCAGAATTTTCTTTACATTTCCTCCCGGTATCAAGTAGGATCAAAACCCAAAAAGAATGACAGCAGCAAGGAACCATAAACATCCTATTCAAAAGGTCATGATATAAAAATTGCAATGTGAAATGTCGTGAGAATGATGACTTTTAATGTACTAAAAAAAGACTGAGAGGCTTATTCTTTAAATTCGGATGAAAATTTAAAAAAAAGAAAAATTGGGAGATGAAAATTTAAAAAAAGCAAAATTGGGAGAGGGAGAATCATTTTAATAAAANGTTTGATTGATGGACGACTCAAGTTTCTTGAAATTCTTTTCATACTCCAGCAGTTACTTGACATTTCCTCCCGGTATCAAGTAGGATCAAAACCCAAAAAGAATGATAGCGACATAGAACCACCAACATCCTATTCAAAAGGTCATGATATAAAAATTGCAATGTGAAATGTCGTGCGAATGATGACTTTTAATGTACTAAAAAAAGACTGAGAGGCTTATTCTTTAAATTCGGATAAAAATTTAAAAAAAGAAAAATTAGGAGATGAAAATTTAAAAAAAGCAAAATTGGGAGAGGGAGAATCATTTTAATAAAATGCTACAAGAATCTTCGAAGGAGCACCAATAACATGTTCCATGGAGTGACAGAGGGAGCCAAAAAAGGCATTATCAAGATTTTGAGCAAATATAAATATCCCAAATTTTAAAAGTGGCTTAAATCTGAATGGCTTAATTAATTGGTTGCACACAAAAAAGCATGTGTTTAATTATAAAGATGTGTCAACCAATCGAAACATCAAGTTAATGGCCATCAAATTGAAAAAGAATGGTTTCATTTGGTGGGAGCATCTTAAAAAAAAATTGGAATTGTGAAGAGAAGGAAAAGATAAAAGTAAGTTTAGAATAATTCACGCTTGGGCGTGAAACAAATACAGACATTGCGAGGATAGCTTTAGAACAAGCTGTTATTTCAAATCAGCTCCACACAAGAACAGAGTACTATAAGCAAATTATATGGCTAAGAAAGGTTTGAAAATATTTTAGCATAACAATCTTCAAGCTAGCCGGCCAAGGAAAAATTGAAAATCCTTTCTTGAAAACATCCCTAGTGAGAGTAGAAACGAAGGTAGCAAACCTAGTTGCTTTTGTTTCACAATTTCTATCCATGGACATTTGACCTTCCACATTTCCTTTCTAATACTTTGCTCTTAATTTTATCCACCCGTTTTATGAGTACCTTTTCTATCTATTGTTCCCCATAGCTATATTATACTTATTTTTCACTATGATTTATTATTTTCAGTGTGCCTTAAGTACACTCATTTATCAAACTATGCTTTAAACTTTTTCATGCATTGTTTACTGCCCAATGTACGAATCCACACAAGATAGAAGTTGTAACAGTAATTTCATAAACTTTATCTAAAAGTTTCCATGATACTTTCAAACCACAGTAGTTCTCAAACACTTTGGTTTTAACAAAACTACCACAATTCTAAAAAACTCATTAGTTATCCTCAAATTTTTTTACAATGCATCCAGGATATTTAAACCGAAGTACCTAGAGATTAGTTTATCTTCTACTCATATTATGGATAATTGTTGATATCACACCTACTAAAATTGCATATTATATACTAAATTGTTGTTGAATTATTCTAAGTCATTTATCTTCTAAATATTTTCTTTATTGCTCTTAGTCTTCACTTATTTCAAAGGATTTTTCAACAATTGGAACTAAAACATTTCTAAAACGTATATATCAAGTATCTCACTTTGTTTATCCTACGTACAAATCTCCATTGAAGTTGGCATTGAGTTGAATTAGAACAAGTTCTTAAATAAAAAAAACTATGATTTTTTCTTTGACTCAAACTCAACTTGAAATCAAAATTTTTTTGACATGCCGACTCGACTCAAAATGTTGACATCAAATTGGCTCAAAATTATAGTTTAATTAATTATATCCATAAATATTAATATTATATTGGATATTCTATGATATATTAAGTTAAATACATTAAATATTTTTAAATAAATACTTTCAAATAAAATTTATAGCCAACATAGACTATAATAAAGTGATTAGAACACACCCAAAATTCACTTTGAGTCTTAAATTGTGTTTAAAAAAGATTCAAACTGATATAGCATCGAGTAAAGTTTCAAAATACATTGGAGCAAGTTTCAATTTTTTTAGTAGCCTTAACCTCTATAACAAATACTAAAAGCTACAAACTTAATATTGATTCTTCAAGTAATCACACTATAATTGGAGCTCTTTGGCCACAGCACAAATAATCAATACTCTATCATATATATATCTTCAATAACATCAACAAAAATTTGACTCATATATATATTTTTTTAAGACGTGTCAAATTGTTTCATTTGATATGCAATCATCTACATCGTCAAGGTAAAAAAATCATATGATGATAATCATTTCCCTCCTCTCTTAACTTTTACATTAGAATTCTTGAGAAAATTTGCCTCAATAATATATCTCCTCAACATAAAATAAATTTAGTTCTCTAATATCGATGTAATTTTTCACAATATGTTTCATCGCTCTTTCTCATAGCTTCATTATATGTCCCCCAAAACTTCTCAATCAAAGTCCTTCAATTTCATGTGATAAAGCTATTATTATCTGATACCCAGTCAATCTCAATTCACTTTTCATCTTATGGGTTAAGTTATAATGCATCATTTTCAGGTGATGTCCTAAGTCACAGTTGCCCCACAATTAAGTTAATTTCTGTCCCCATTAGAGAGAAATATCCTGATCAACTNATAGAGCACGAGTTGTTCGCAAACAACGAGCCATTTTGATAGTCTTAGTCACACAACCATTTTGTAACACGGTATTAATGCTGATTTGTTCACCGTATACTTTCATTTCTTATTTCTATCGCATTAAATGTTCTAAGAAAATCATTTTTATTTTATTCTTTGAAAATCCTTTTGATGAAGATTTCAGCAATTCCCCAGCATTTCCCCCACATAGGGGTCCTCAATAGTGAGTTTGAGNACAAAGCACATGTTTTTTTACAGAAAAGCATCAAATAAAGCTGTGTCCAGTGACTCATTCACATTGCACATATGGAAGTTGGATTCGGCACATAAAAAACAACTTTGACTGTTAACGTGATTTAAGTAAATCCTAAGGTAGTTAAACCCTCAAAACTGTTTGGCAAGATAGAAGTTAAAGCATGCCANGCAAAGCACATGTTTTTTTTACAGAAAAGCATCAAATAAAGCTGTGTCCAGTGACTCATTCACATTGCATATATGGAAGTTGGATTCGGCACATAAAGAACAACTTTGACTGTATGCGTGATTTAAGTAAATCCTAAGGTAGTTAAACCCTCAAAACTGTTTGGCAAGATAGAAGTTAAAGCATGCCAGTGACCTAGGGCTTCGGCGAGACCAGATGAGTACGCAAGCGATGGCAGCGAACATAGCGAGGCAAGAAGGGTTTTCCAGATACCTGGTTGCAGCGGCACTTCGCAAGTAATCTCGCGAGCTTGGGGGAGAATGAGAGCTTTGATACCCGGAGCTAAAGGAATACAGCGTAAAGCTCGAGCTACGCAAGAATTGATTGGCAGCAAACGTGGCGAGGCGAGAAGGTTCACAGCGGCNCGATACCCGGAGCTAAAGGAAGACAGCGTAAAGCTCGAGCTACGCAAGAATTGATTGGCAGCAAACGTGGCGAGGCGAGAAGGTTCACAGCGGCGTTTCGCCACAAATCTCGCGGCTTGGGGGAGAATGCAATACCTGGAGCTCGGGAAAGATACGGAATTTAGAGAGAGGTGCCGAGCCGCCAAGAAAAGCTTGTGGAAAAGAAAAGCGCGGGAAAAAACAGTAAAGTGAAGATTAGAGCGGAGTAGCAGGGGTTCGACAAATGACAACCAACGAAAACAGCGATGCTGTAATGGAAAGCTAGGGCTCGTGTTACCGCTCAATGTCTTACAAGTTAAGGGGCTGTCCGGGAAAGAATTTAAAGCAGTAAATCCTCACCTTCCTCAATGGTTTCGCGCAGGAGCGAAGCAGGATGAAGAAAAAGATGTGAGTTTCGGTGCTCTTTGTACGCTGCGATTCCTTCGTTGCCTTCCCAGGTAGCTCTCAAATCGCTACTGTAGCTCGAGGGTGGAAAGGGGAGGGAACTTGGCGAGGGTTTCGGGGGCAAGACTCAAGAGTGGGGGGAGGAAGGAGAAGAGAGTGATGGACGGCTTTATGGTTTTAATATAATTTTATTTAAGCTAATTTTTATTAGTTAAATATTTTGATAACTAATAACTAGTTAATATATTATCAAATTATTTATAATTACACGAACCCAATGTGTAATTATTATCAGTTAATTAATTATTTTAATAAATTATATATGAAAATCTGATTTATTTAATAAAATTCTAAATAATTATGAATTAGTATGACAAATAATTAACTACTTATCTATTAATAAATTTTAAATTATTGTTTAATAAATAATTTGTTTAAAAGAATACATATAGGGATTAATTTAACACTTTTATACACTCTGAGACTCATTTATGTAATAGTGAATATTTTTGCACTTTAGGAGAATACAATATAATATTCTATTCATTTAAAAATTGTTTAATGTATTTACAAACCTACTTGTGGATCTCAATTTCATTTTTTTAGGTAGATCCATTTGGGAGAAACCATCTATTCTTTAGTATTGCAAATATAATATATACATATATAGCATACTCTTCATTACAAACAAAATTAGTAACACTTTAATTTGAAATCTAAAGTAGCAATAATTTAAATTAAAATCTACACAAGTGAAAGCCATTATAAGTCTATAATATATACCTAATTAAGAAAATTTATGAATAGCCTTTTTTTATCATCCATAACTACCAAAAGGTTTATTTTAAAGGGTGGGGCAGAATTCAACATTGATATTTAGCGAAAATAAAACCATAAAAACTATATTTAATATGTCGTACAGCAATTAATTAAAAAGAATAAACAAAAAAATATAAGAATTCAAGAACTCAGCCTAGGCCTAGGCTTATACTATGAATAAAGATTGAAGAGAAAGCATGCAAATTAAACGTATTTTATTTGTTTCGAATAGCCCAAAAACAGAAGGCAAATATTTATTCATTACAGGAATTTTATTGTCCATAAAAAGGAAATATTGACAAGATGGAGAAAGCATAGCAATAGAACAGCACAGCAGTGCGAGTGATGCAAATCTATTTCAATGCAGTCAAAAGGTCTTCAAAACTAAGGACCACCCAATCAGCTTTAGCTGCAACAGCTTCTCGAAGCAGGACCCCTCCATAACAGATAAACAAATCAGCACCGCCGGGCATTCGAGCCTGTGTTCCAACCAACAAGTAAAAGTATGTTGGAGATATTTTCATAATTATATATTTACATATCACACAATTATTATTTGCATAACACACCATTATTAAGTGAAAAGTATCAAACTTCTAAGTGTTAAACATGTAAAATATATAAGAATTGTGCGGCATTTATGTATATATTTCATCACAATATCAAACAAAAGCAATAACTATTAAACACAATGCATTTCTTATGGTATGACTCATATACCATATAGAGACAGACGCTTGATCGAAGCGGAGCGGAAGAATTTGTTCAAATTGGAAAGTTACGTGAGTTAGGGTGTGGGAGCAAAGCCCTGCGGTATGGTACAAGGGTAATGTTGTAATTACATATTGTGCCTAGGATTTATTCTTAGGGTTATAATAGGTCTGTTAGTAACCCCATGAGGTATCTCTGATTTCTGTAAACTTTTTTCTGAATAGTGAAAGGAATCGACGCTCTGCTCTCGAGGACGTAGGCATCTTTGCCGAACCTCGTTAAATCTCAGTGTTCTTCTGGATTTGTCGATTACTGTTTTATTCGCCCTATTTTCTCAAAAAGTGATATTAGAGACAGGTTAGGGTGCCGGAGATCGGCACAGGAAGTAAAACAACGATTTGGGTATTTGGAAGAGGAGTAGTTCCTTGGACGGTTCGACATCCCGAGGAGGTTCGATCGTGAGAGATCAGAGTTCGCCACAGTCAGATCATTCGCGTTGAAGCAGATCTTTCGTGGGAAGATCGCGTGCAATTCGTGAAGATGTGCGAACCAGACGAGGCTGCGGTTTGCGGCGGAGGAGTCGGAGCTTCTTTGGCCTGCGACCAGGGAACTCGGGACAGGATCTCGCGACAACACGTTCGGCCTTGGGGAGACGAAGGAGTTCGCGCGAAGGGGAGAACGCAACCAGGAGAGAGTTCTGCGATAGGAAGGTTCATGGCAGAGGGTTGTTCCAGAAAAGGAAGGTTCGCGAGGTTTCATGAGATATTCTCTGCGGAGAAGAAATAAAATACTTCCATTGTTGGCCCTTGCCGCGAAGAAAGAGTGAGAATTCCATTCTGGCCTGAGCCTCTCTTGCTGCGGAGAAAGAATAGAATTCAAACTCAGTGGGCTCAGGAGGAATCAAGACATATTCTTTCCCTTTCTTTACTGCGGAAGGCTGGAGTCTGCGGAGAAAGAAGGAAAGCTTTTTGAAATTTGTTAATTAAATTTAATATTTTAATTAAGGGTTATTTCATTTTTTTTCTTAAAAAAAAAAGTTCTAAGCAAGGATTTTTGCATAGGAATTTTTTGCAGAAAAGTCTCGTTGCAGGTTTAATTTTTAGATGACAATTTTTTGTGTGAAATTCAAGGTGGTAAAGTTCAATAGAACTGGTAACTTCGGATTATGGCAAACGAAGGTGAAAGATCTGTTGGCGCAACAGAGAATCTTGAAAGCTCTGTGGGCAGCAAAATCAGATGTCATGGTGGATGAAGATAGGGAAGAGTTGCAACAGCGAGCGGCAGCGACGATACGATTATGCTTGGCAGATGAGGTTATGTATCACGTGATGAATCTGAAATCTCCAAAAGAAGTTTGGAAGAAATTGGAAACTCAATTTATGACAAAATCTCTGACGAACAAGTTGTATATGAAGCAAAAATTGTATAAGTTGAAGATGCAAGAAGGGTCTGATCTGGCGCAGCATGTTAATGACTTCAATCAAATAATCACAGACTTGGCACGGCTTGATGTGAGTATTGAGAATGAAGATCGAGCGATGATTTTGTTGTGTTCATTGCCCTCTTTCTATGAACACCTGGTGACTACTCTAACATATGGGAAAGAGACTATCAAAGTTGATGAGATTACTGCAGCGTTGTTGGCTCACAACCAGCGGAAGCAGAATGCAGGGAAAAACTCTCACGACAACAGTTTATATGTTAAGGGTAAGCAGGCTCGTGGAAGGAAGAAAGATGAGCGTTCTGGAAGACGAAATTCTAGATCAAAGTCCAAAGGCAAAAAGACAATTCATTGCTACAGTTGCAAGGAGTCATGTCACATGAAGAGAGATTGTCCAAAGCTGAAGAAGCAGAATGGGGAGAAATGTGATATTTCATCGAAGTCTGTAAATGTGGTGCAAAATGATAATTCAGATTGCAGTGATGGTGATATGCTCTCAGTTTCATTAACTCAGATCACAGATGCATGAATTTTTTATTCAGGATGTTCTTATCACATAACACCTAACAGATAGTGATTTACTTCATACAGGTTAACTAATTATGGCTCAGTCTATTTAAGTGATGATAGATGTTGTAATATTGTCGGCATTAGAGAAATCAGAATTCAGATGTATGATGACACAATTAAAACGTTATATGATGTCAAACATATTCCAGATTTGAAGAAGAATCTGATTTCTTTGGGCACTCTACACAGAAATGGTTTTATTCCTAAGGCAGATGAGGATAGGGAAACCATAAGAATTATTAAGGGTGCACTGACGGCGATGAAAGCAAAGTTAACTGCAGGTAATATCTACAAACTGTTAGGGAGTACAGTTGTAGGTGGAGTTCATTTTGTGGAGTCAGATGATGATAGTACAAAGCTATGACATATGCGTCTGGGTCATCTCAGTGAACGTGGGATGGCAGAATTGCATAGAAGAAATCTACTGCATGGGGTTAAAAGCTACAAGCTCGATCTTTGTAAGTTTTGTATTCTTGGAAAACAGACTAGAGTCAGTTTTATGACTGGAAAGCACAAAACTGAAGGAATTCTTGATTATGTGCATTCTGATGTATGGGGCCCTACTATGGAGTTGTCATTGGGAGGATCTCAGTATTTCGTTACCTTTATTGATGATTTCTCTAGGAAAGTTTGAGTGTATTTCTTGAAGCAGAAATCCGAAGTCTTCTCTAAATTCAAGCTGTGGAAAGCTGAGGTGGAGAACCAAATTGGCAGAAAGATCAAGTATTTGAGGTCTGATAATGACACAGAGTACACAGATTTGTAGTTTCAGAAGTTCTGTGAGGAGCATGAGATTCAGAGGCATTTTTCAGTGCGAAAGGCAACACAGCAGAATGGTGTGGCAGAAAGGATGAACAGGTCCTTAACTGAAATGGCAAGGTGTTTGAGACTGAATGCAGGGCTTCCTAAGAGTTTCTGGGCAGAGGCTGTGAATATAGCATGCTATCTCATCAACAGATCACCTCGAGCATCATTAGGTGACAAGGTCGCAGAAGAGGTATGGACATGTAATCCAGTTAAATTCAATCATTTACGGATTTTTTGTTGTCCTGCTTATGTGCATGTACCTGGAGATGAAAGCTCTAAACTTAATGCAAAATCCAAGAAGTGCATCTTTCTGGGCTACAAGAAAGGTGTGAAAGGATACAAGTTTTGGGATCCGATTGCAAAGAAGATGGTGATCAGCAGAGAAGCAATTTTTTATGAGCAGTTTATATTACAGCAGAATCAAGACAAGGTGTCAGGGAACAATTTCAGTTCAGATGCAGTGCAGATGAATTTAGAACAACAGCTAGTAGCTTCTGAGAGAGGTGAAAGTTCAAATCCAACAACTGGTGATTCTATTCTGGATGATCTGCAGAATTACAATCTAGCCAGAGATAGATAGAGACGCACTAATATAAGGCCTCCTAGCAGATTGGGTTATAAAAACTTAGTCTTATGTGCATTTCTCATCAGCAGCGAAGATCCAGCCACTTTTCAAGGAGCTATCACTAGCTAGGAGAAAGAAAAATGGATGGGTGCAATAGTTGGGGAGATAGAGTTTTTGCAGGAAAAAATCGCACTTGGGAGCTAGTTCAGCTTCCAGAGAGAAAGAAGGTCATTGGGTGCAAATGGGTCTACAAAAGAAAACCAGCAGTATCAAAAAAAGAATGAAAAAAGTTCAAGGCTCGACTGGTTGCAAAGGGATTTTCACAGCAGAAGGGGATAAATTATGATAAAATCTTTTCTCCTGTGATCAGACATACTTCAATCAAGGCAGTGCTTGCATTAGTAGCTATTTGAGATTTGCATTTGGAGCAGATATATGTTAAAACTGCTTTTTTGCATTGTGATTTGGAGGAGCAGATTTACATGAAGCAGCCAGAAGGGTTCACTCAACCTGAACAAGAGCATCTGGTTTGCAGGTTAAAGAAATCGTCGTATGGGTTGAAACAGTCTCCAAGACAATGGTACAAGCGGTCTGACTCTTACATGATGCAAATTGGCTACAGGCGATGTGAGTATGATTGTTGTGTTTATGTGAAAAGCAATGATGATAATTCTATTATTTTTTTGTTACTGTATGTTGATGATATACGGATTGCTATAAAGAATATAAATGATGTCCGTGGTTTGAAAGCTTTATTGAGCCAGGAATTTGACATGAAAGCGGACCTACGAAGAAGATTCTTAGAATGGAGATTCATCGAGACAGAGACTCAAGACGATTATGTCTATCTCAACGAGGCTATGTTGCAAGACGATTATGTTTATCTCAACGAGGCTATGTTGAGAAAGTGCTAGAAAGGTTTGAGATGAGCAATACAAAGCCTGTGAGCACTCCTTTGACAAATCACTTTAAGCTTTCTACAGAACAGTGTCCTGAGACAGATATAGAAATGGAAGACATGGCAAAAGTTTCATATGTCAGTGCAGTTGGTTGTTTGATGTATGCAATGGTATGTACTCGTCCTAATTTGACTCATGTTGTTAGTCAAGTCTGCAAATCATGGCTAAACTTGGATAGGTGACATTGGGAAGCAATCAAGTGGATTTTCAGGTATCTGAAGGGTACTGTAAAACATGAAATTATTTTTGGCAGTCAGCAGAATGATCCTTCAGCCGTGGGTATGTTGATTCAGACTATGCAGGTGATTTGGATGGCAGAAAGTCTACAACTGCGTATGTGTTTACTCTTGGTGGAGGGTCTATATGTTGGAAATCAACAATTCAGTCTATTGTGACATTATCTACAACTGAAGCAGAGTACATGGCAGTAGCTAAAACTGCTAAAGAAGCTTTATGGCTTGCTAGGCTAGTAAAGGAACTGAGTGTTGAGCAAGGTGGAGTTCAGTTGCATTGTGATAGTCAGAGTGCTATTTATCTAGCTAAGAACCAAGTGTACCATGCGAGAACCAAGCACATTTATGTCAAGTATCACAAGATCAAAGAGTTGATTGCTTCTGGGGAGATATTGTTGCAGAAGGTTCATATTGATGAGAATGCAGCTGATATGTTGACCAAGTCAGTTAATATCAACAAGTTTTTGCATTGCTTGGACTTGTTGAATGTTTGCAGTTGCTAGAGAAGCATGGTGGCCCAACTTACGGTGGTGCAAGTATAACTCCCAGATATTTTTTCTCCTAAGGGGTTGAATATTCACCAAAGTGGAGATTTGTTATGATATGGCTCATATACCATATAGGGACAGACGCTGGATCGAAGCGAAGTAGAGCGGAGCGGAAGAATCTGTCCAAATTGGAAAGTTACGTAGGTTGGGGTGCGAGGACAAAGCCCCGCGGTATAGTACAGGGGTAATTCTGTAATTACATATTGTGCCTAGGGTTATAAATAGGTCTGTTAGTAACCCCAGGAGGTATCCCTGATTTCTGTAAACCCTTTTCGTGAAAGGAATCGCCGCTCTGCTCCCGATGACGTAGACATCTTTGCCGAACCTCGTTAAATCTCTGTGTTCTTCTGGATTTGTCGATTGCTGTTTTCTTCGCCCTATTTTCTCAACAGCATCAACTCAAAAAGCTGCCCAAGCATCTTATGCAATTATTAAAAATAACTCTAAATACAGCAAGTTTAAACATGGCCTCTCAGCAGATCATAGTTTATTGCAGTTCAATCAAAAGACTGAAAAAATCTCAAAAAATTCAGAAATAATCCGTAATCACATAAAATTTTTCCAAGTGCAGGCAAATATGATTAAATCTACAGGAAGTTCCTCTTCTATTATAGTTAAGGCCAAATCTTGTAGGCTCATGTAATTGAATCAAGCACAGCAATCTTCTTAAAAGTAAAAACACGTACAAAAGGTATTAATTTCATTTCTCAGCTAATTAAATTTATGGCCCAACCTCGACTAATTGGCGTAAGAACATGACTCTCTCTGCTCACACACACATCACTTAACAATCTCGTCCGACTAATAAGTTTAAAAACCCTTGTATGAAGATAACCTGGTGCTTCCTTGCTCTAAAAATAGGCAGTCTCGTCCTCTACTCTGAGGAGTCACTGATTGGCACCCGTCAGGGTTTCCTAGATTAAGTAAAACATAATGCGAGCAATTGGATGCCATAAGCTATTACAATTTGGCGGTCTGACACCCACTACTCTAATAATTCACAATAAAACGATCCAGCTGCCACATTCTCAACAAGGAAACTAAGACCTACACTCCAATATGCACTTTACCTCATTCCAAGCATTTGGATTTACAAACAATTAAGGTATTTCCATGTTTCGGCAAATTTGACTGAATCTTCAAGAAGATTCTGTTTGAAGTTAAGACAAAATCCTATAGGCTCATGTAGTTGAACCAAGATTTTCAAAAGTGTGAAAACCTTCAAAAAGTCTTAATTTCATTTATATTTCGAGCTCAAAAGATTTGTTCGTGTTTGGCTCGTTTGCTTAGCGAGTCGAGCACGAGTTGTTCGCAAACAACGAGCCATTTTGATAGTCTTAGTCACAGCCATTTTGTAACACGTTTTTAATGCTGATTTGTTCACCGTATATTTTCATTTCTTATTTCTATCGCATTAAATGTTCTAAGAAAATCATTTTTATGTTATTCTTTGAAAATCCTGTTGATGAAGATTTCAGCAATTCCCCAGCATTTCCCCCACATAGGGGTCCTCAATAGGGATTTTGAGCCCTCCTGCGACATTTAAAAAGGTGTTTAAGTACTATGTCTATGATACCACAGCTTAGGTCGATACTCATTACGTTTATAAAATCGTACAGATGGCTTCAATATCTATAAAAAAAATACAGACAACAAGACTTTCATACTACGGGTTTTACACGGAAGGCTTTCCCTACCCATTGAGAAAATGTGCATAAATATTTATGTTTTTAGTGGCACAACAAAGTTGTATTTTGGCATTATACCTTTTGCACAAAATGATTGTTTATGACTATTGTGGCCCTATTTATATCAAACAATAATAACTAAAAAATGAGTATATACCTAACCTTTGAAAACTCATCTCGTTCCTATCAGGCATTTACATACATTGCACTCAATTCTTACGTATTTACGCTCACATCCAAACTTTCATATTTACAAACTCAAATCTTTAATATCACATAAGAAATAGTACTATTACCACTTTTTAAAAGTGAAATACAATCTCTTCATGCATAGGTTTAAAGCATGGAAGTGTGATGCATGTAAATATGAAAGTTTAAATGTGAGATATGTAAATATATAAGAATTGCATGCTAGGTATGTAAATTTCCCTATTTCATTTGGGAATTTTGTGGAGAGAGATTCAAGGAGTAAGCATAAGTGGTGTCTAGCGTTCATTGAGGTCTCCCTGGAAATCAAACTTCGCTCTAGCTCTTCCAGTCTAGAAGAGATAAGTACAGCTGTTTGCGTATGTACTACACAAGTCAAAGTGCATCGTGCCATTGGGAGAATCTTCCAAGGACATACATTAATGGCTCAATTTTTTTCCAAGGGTGCTGACAAAGAAACAGCAATTTATACTGATTTCATCTTTAAACAGAAAATGGGTTAAAAAAAGCATATCCTTAAACATTTATTTATCCGCAAGCAACCAATCGGGGCACTAAAAGATTTAAGTTTCACATGATTTCTTTTTAGTCATCAAAACGAACACTAGCTGATGTGAGATATAGTGCTGGCTTGTTATTGGATCAACTTCTACTAGTAGTATCATCACCAAAGGTTAATTTGCTCACATTTCATTGATGCTGTTTTATCGGCTTTGTAATCATTGTATACTTTGGAGTATTTTCTCCGGAAAGTAGAAGGTATCATTAGATGACTTTCTGGCTACAGGTGTCGTTCATGGTTTCACATGAGTAAATAAATAAGAATAAAACTATCGATGAAGGGGAAAAACAAACTTCATTTTACCAATATGTTATGCACCGAAATTTCCAGAGTTTCGCATTGCAGAACTTTTTCCGAATAAAATTACGCTTCATCCAACTAACTTGGGTGCATGTGAAATGGAATTATTACATTGATTTCTACTGGGTTCAGAAAAATCTTCTATTAAAGCTTTGCACAAATCCCTTGGCCCACATGAATTCAAATGATATTTAGTGTGCATTATAAGAAGCTAATGATAGCCTACTCACTGGTCTTGTATCTTCGGTAAATGTGCAGGCGGCTTACATGAGCATTACTGTGGGGCCAATGTACCACCTGCAAGGCTTTTCATGTTTGGGAAATTATCTAATCATTGTCTCGCTTGATTTATCATAAAACCTAAGCTCCTTGCAAAGAGTTATAAAACTAAAATTATTATATAATATATACATCCATTTCTTAATTAGAAAAAAATGTAGTTGATAGTTGTTTGATCTAATCTAGAAAGAACTGCAGATCAAAAACACTTTTTTTTTTAACTTATTTTTCTAACAAAAAAAATGGCTAGAAATTTTTTTTCACTCCTCTTTCTTTAGAGATAGAAAGAGAGGGTCAGAGTGAGTCGAGAGGGGCTCTTTGGTGGTTTAGACGAGATCAATGTTGTGCTTGTCGTTGGAGTGGATTAAGGGAACTCAACAATACAAGAAAGAGGCGGATGAGAGACAACTTGCTGTAAAAGAAGCGATGGTGCTAGAAACGTGTAGGTTTGTTGGTGATGCTCAATTGGAATCAACCACATGTGGCAAAAATGACAAATGCTGAGGATGCGGTGGTTCAAAAGTTAACCACATGTGGCAAAAATGAGATCATGAAGTTGCCCAAAAAATAAAGTCGTTGACAGATTGATGTTCAATAGAGTGAAAGTTTGCAGGAGGGAAAATTGGTGACGGATAAGATTCAAAATTTCAAGAGATAAAGAGGTCTAGAAAATGTTGTTTTTGTGGCACAATGTGGTCTAGAGTTGGGCGGAAAGAAAGAACGTTATCACAACATGCTTCATGTGAGTTAGAGCATACAGAGACATACAATGAAGAGAGGCATAGAAGGCGCAGGTGCTTTTTTGCCTCAAGATGCCATGAGGGGCGAGCAAATTTGGAATAAGGTGATTTTGGGCAAGAGCAGATCAAATAAAAGTGAAGGGAGAGCAGGTGCAATCTAACGAAGGAATGGGATGTGGGATGTGGGATGTGGGGTGTGGGGTGTGGGGTGTGGGGTGTGGGGTGTGGGTAACAAGAAAAAGAGAAGATGTTGAGAAAGAGAAAGTGAATGGCATTATTCAGTGCTAGTTTTGAGAGGGGGAATATGAAGGTTTCAGGTAGGAAGAAAAGGAGAGCTAGTTGTGAGGCAAAATAAGGAATGAATCTAATTTCCTTTCTTTTCTGAGCACATAATGAGATGGACTGGATCAATGCCAAATTCACAGAGATAAAGGGGAAATTGGTCAGAGAAGGACAAAAAAAATACAAAAATTAAATAACAAGAATAATTTTAATATTTAAATTATATATTTTCTTACATTTTGGAACAAATTATTTCTTTGAATCAATCTTTCCTAGTAAATCTTTATCACTTGCTCCAATAAACTTCATGTCGTCACCTCACGTGTAATTAAAATTGTCCTTTCCTCGTGCGAAAACATGAGCGATATGAGTGTATTTTCAATATGATTTTGACGCTCTAGATGCGCTGATGCAATCAATTTCACAAGCGAACGATATTTGATTGTAATTGAGAAATTTTGAACCTAAATCTGGCAACTTCACATCCATAGTCTGCCATGGTCGATCGAACTAATCACAAGAGGTCATATCTTGCCAATTTCAATTCTCTAAACGCGTCAATGTAATTTGATTTAAGTTAACAACTAAGAATTTTTTATTTGTATGATGTATTTTGACCCATTCTTACACGAAACTATACCTCTCCTTCACTATCGCTGCCTTGAACAAATATGTCAAGCATCATCCGCAACAACCACAAAAAATCTCCATAATAAATAAACAATAAGCCAACTCTAGTCTGAGTCTATGAATTAAGAAGCATCATAACTAAGGCATTATACTCATCCAAAACATGAAATGGGAGTTGCACTTGTGAACTCAGTTACAACTCCTTTGACTCTCCAGAGAAATGAGTGTCACCTGCAAACAGAAAACTCCAATGACAACAATAAAGGCATTTGGTTTTTTTATATCCACTTACAAACCAATGGGCTTATGTCTTTAATGAGGGAAAACAAAAGGTATTTGATCATGCGTCAAATTTGACCGCATAAGAAAAACTTAGCATAAACATGATAAAGATGCCAATCAAAGCTAGTATCTACAAATGATTGCTTCAATAGCTTGTCATGGATAATCATTTCCGTGTTCGAATAAGGGCAACTGGCAGCTTCCTCCAACATCACTCCGACAAAGTATTACTATCGACCTCATTAATTACACTTTTGTAGAATGAAGTTGTCAATACTTTCAATGTCATTCATGACCAAGCAGTGATTCCGTGTCGGAAACTTAAAAAGCTCCTGATACTAACCCAAAAACTTTTTTAAAAAAATGAGTATGATCATAATGACTCGTCATTCTTCCTCTAGCTGAAAAAATTGGTACCCTAAACTATTTTCATGCATCTTTTAAGGACATTATTGTTTCATCCTGCAAGTGTTCAGCAGCCTCAGTCGACTTACCCCAAGTTTATTGCTGGTCTACACTGTTTTTTCACACATGTCAACAACCTAACAGACACGTCCCAAAACTCTAGCCACCATAGCCGACTCAAGCCCCCATTTGACTCAATAAAAGCATAGAAGCTCCCAAGCTTATATATAGAACCCTTTGCATCCAATGTTAAGGGGTTGGTAATCAGGTCAAATAAAGTCGATTAAATCATTTGAGCGATCCCAGGTTCTGAGCGCGAGTTGGATCTAGAAGTTACTAAGCCCAACTAAGAGCATGGCAAGGCGTGGAGACTGACTGATAAAGTTCAATGACCATGAACAAAATCTTAATTTTGAGCAGATGATTCACAAATTCTTCAATGTAGAAAAATAGATCTCTTGAAGTTCATCAAGAAAACCTAATAAAGTCACTTTGATTCTTAGAGTCGCCCCAATTGCAAGCATATAAACCCCTAAGCTCTTACCACTAACTCAAGGCATAAGCATCTAAGCAGACCAAACCATTGAAGTTAAATCTAGCAATTGTCAAGGAAATCAAATTATACTTTTCAGATTCCTTTCCTCCATCATCATAAAGTGGGTAAGGCGATAGAGGCTTTCAACTACGCTAGCCTTCTCTTGAAGACATCACTAGGAAAACATATTACAGAGCGCCATTAGAAACAATCAGCATGACCTTATATATATTCATGTCGAAGATGTTAGCTAATATTTCAAACAAAGGTGACACAGGGCTCTTGAGTAGGCCACTTGAACCGGCCGGCAAGAAGGCTGGCTGAATGTCTCCACTGGACCGGATTGGCCAGCTCCTTTATGGGGCGGGAGATGCCCCCGTAACCCCCTTTCATTTTTAGTTTCCCACCTATTCCCTCCTCATATTTATGTGTGTGTTTGTTGAATTAGGGTTATGTTGTGTGAGTTTTATTTCAGATTTATGTCAGAACGACAATCAGCGTCCCTTTTCCATTTCCAAGAATGTATCCGAGGACGAATGATGCTCCGGCTGTATCTAGCTCCAAGGTGGTAATTATCCTCGACCTCCCCATCCTCCACCCCTGCAACTCATCGCTCTTCACCTACACACATTCGCTTCCCCTATTTTCCTATCGCCAGCCCTAAACCCCCTTCGATGTTGTTGTGGCAACCCAAACAACAACCCAACCTGCTGTTGCAACACCTATCCGCTCACCTATCCTCCAGCCTTCCAGCCAGGCGTTGTCATCCTCCCCCTTGCCTTGCTGCCGCTATCAGCTATTGTTTCTTCCTTCCAGGGTGCCGGTTCTCGATTCTGCCTTCCAGGGCTGTCGACTTCTGCCTTCTAGGGCTGCCGGCCAGCTAGGGGTGTCAAAAATTGACCTGACGCGCCTACACGACTCGAACTCAACTAAAAAAATTCGGGTTAGAGTTGACTCAAATATTTTTTGAGTTGAGTTCGGGTCAGACAATTCGACCACTTTATTATTCGGGTCGGGTTTGGTTTGAATTCCAAAGCCTAAACATGACCCGAATAAGCATAAAATTTTAGGTCGGGTTCTGGTTAGCAAATCAAGCTCAAGTTCGGGCATTAGTTTTCAACAAGTTTATTATTCGAGTCGAGTCATTTTCTGGTCAAACCCAAACCTAACCCATTAATCCGAATTGACACCCCTAAAACCAACCGTTCCAGCCCTCCACTTTACCGTAACATCAAACCAGCTCCTCCATCTACAATCCAACCACCACCTAGCACCTTTGTCATTTATTTACTGTTTTGAAGAATCCTGTTGTAACCTTTTGAATTTCAGGAATAATATTTATAGTTTCATTGTGGTTTGGGTTAACTCTGATATCAAAAGAGGACTCCACTTAGAGCTCATTTCAATAGTAAAAGTGTCTTCAAGTGAAGTGGATACATGTACTTTCAAAACAAAGTGCAAAAAATAATCCCTTGTCTTTTTCATGGGGCCAATTTAGTCCAAAGTCTATAAAAGTACTAAATTAGTTCTCAAACTTTTTAAATTGGTGCTCAAATAGTCCTTTGTGGGGCAATTTTAACCCAAATTAAAAGAGTCTAGATACTAAATTGACACTTTTAGAAATTTTGGGACTAAAATGACCCCCTACAAAAAGTTAAGGGATTATTTTGGAATTTTTCTCCATACCTTAATCCCAAGAGGTCCATTAGTTGAAGAGGCTAAAAAGCAAGCCATTTATAAGACAATGCTACAAACATGAGTTTGAAAGTCTTCTCTAGTAGTGATTTCCTTCAGTGCAAGCTAATGTCATTTCTCTGTTGATTGTGTGCATGGTGCAACATTGGTAGACAGCTGTATGAAATTTATATGACATGCAACAATTTCCACAACAAATGTTACTACTAAAAGCTGATTCCATATTTTTAACTACATCAAAGGCTTCGTTAGATGGCTTGCTGTTGTTAGTAAAATTGGTTAAAAATGTTCAGTGCAAGCTAATGTCATTTCTCTGTTGATTTTGTGCATGGTGCAACATTGGTAGACAGCTGTATGAAATTTATATGACATGCCACAATTTCCACAATAAATGTTACTACTAAAAGCTGATTCCATATTTTTAACTACATCAAAGCCATTCCACACACACACACACACACACACACACACACACATATTCACTGAATTAAAATAACCAGATGAACTAGATGACAAGAACAAAACAACAATATAACAAATAAATCTCATAAAAAAAATGAGAAATGTAAAAGCATTTTAATTTCAGAAAATGTGAATGAATCACATCTTCATTTACAATTCCCTATCTAACCTCATTGAAAAACAAAAAGGGACTTTTATTGGGTAATCACCGCATTCCTCCTCATGGAATCAAAAAGCAAGTTCTACTCAACAAAACATAGAAGGGAAAACATTTTTTCACTTTATTTCTTTTCAACCAAACAGCTGGAGAAAAACAAGTTTTTATTCAATTATTTCATCATTTTTATTATCATTTCCATGTGAGCCTAGAAAAGATATGTGGGGTCAAGTTGGTCACCATAGCAACACAATAAAAAAAGGACAGTGCAGAAAATTCTATTGTCCTCCGATATTGGAGATAACGAATGAACTCTCACCCAAGTCACAGCTCACTGTCACGGACAAATAGTCCCACATCGGCTAGGTGTAGGGCCGAAAAGCAGTATTTAAATCCTGGGCTGCTCACCACCCATAAGGGCTCTTTTGGGAGGTGACAAGTGGTATCAGAGCAGATTACTGCCTGTCAGGTGTGTGGACTCTCCATGGTACAGTGGGACCCTCGGTGGAGCCGATCCGTGACGAGGGCGTCACGTGATTGGGTGGAGGAGAATGTCACGGACAAATAGTCCCACATCGGCTAGGTGTAGGGCCGAAAAGCAGTATTTAAATCCTGGGCTGCCCACCACCCATAAGGGCTCTTTTGGGAGGTGACATCACGCTCAAAAATGTCAGTCCAAGATGTTGGCTTTAATTTCTGACAAAAACTAACAAAAATAAACGCTACATCATCATGTCCTCATTCACTTTGGTCTCAATGATAGGAAAATAGATAATGCGAACAATCAAATAAATTAATTTCTAACATCACCAAGTAAATTTCATGCATTTTATCATTGTAAGCCAAAAATACAACATTAGAATCCTTGAAAGTAAACAATGAACCAGGAGACCAATCATGAAAAGGATTTTCATTACCTCAAGATCAGTTGCTCCATCTCCAATCATTATTAGAGACTTGTATCCATGGACCTGTGATAACCAACACAGTCAAGCTGTACATTATGAATAATTAACATCTAATAAAAATAAATGTAGATCGATTAGAATCATGCTCCAAGACCTTTCTTATATGCTGCACAGCAACAGCCTTTCCACCACTCCTAGAAGTAAACTCGGTTGGGTCAAAACCAAGGAACTCGCCGGAACTCCCAAAAAGTAACTGATTGGCAAAGATGTTTTCTAGTGGAATTTCAAGCTGCACCGCAACAGGCTTCACAAAAGAAAAAGAAAATAAATAAATGTTCAATAGTTAATCATATCTTAGAATTCTAGTCAATAACACGAGTCTATTTACCCTCTGTGATAATAAATAAATAAAATAATGTTAATTAGTGAATCATATCTTAGAATTCTAGTCAATAACACGAGTCTATGTACCCTCTATGATAATGTCTGCATGTTCATGTTACAAGTAGCATTAAGTTCGATAACATAGAACTAACGATATAAGAGCTGAGTAATGTACTTTGATCATTTGACGAAATCCTCCAGATATCAAATAAACATCAATATTAGAAGTTTTCAGCTTGTTGATCAATTCTGCAATGCCAGGCGATAACCTGCAGATTAAGGAGTGACTATTAGCATATCTCAGACATGTAGAAACACGAGTAAAAACATATGTTAAAACCTTGAATGTAACAGTGGCACCAATATGCCTATTTTCCATAGAAACAGCAATTGGCTCATGCATGCAAAGTGCTAAAATATATGAATTAAAAGAAACGGTATTATCATGCAACTAAAAATTTGATAGCCAAACTAAATTATAACAAGTTTATCCCAATTAATATGCTGCAATGGGAGAAAAAGCATAAAATATATGATACTTGTTAAAATCCCGTTAACCAGGAATATCATAAAAGGAAATATGACAAAAATTCTTCTTTACATTTATTAAAATGTGCACCAGTCTTAAAAATAGAACAATCAATTAAATTGTAATGTGAAAGCAAGAGAAAAGAAAAAATACCGTGGAGGCCTCTCATCGAGAAAACACTGGAGTTGTGAAAGAGAAGGGCTAAATAAAGATAGTCTGGCTGCAAGGGCCTCCTCAAAAGGAACAGACCCACTCATTGCCCTAAAGAAGACCATAATACAGCAATCAAAACTTCTGAAATCAAATCTCTGCAGCAAAAGACAATGAAGAAGGGTTTAACTTGGTAGTCCACTCTGAAACAGCTTTCCCAGCACCACAAAAATCAGCAAGTTCATCGATTCCCTCATGCAAGCAAACAGTACTATCAACATCAAAGCAAACTGCATCAGCACTGCGCCAGATCTCTAGCACCTCTACCAAAAACAAGGGCATAGTAACCAAGAAATAAGAAGTTAAAAAAAATTGCATTTACTTTTATTTTTAACTAAACGAGTATGCAATAAACCGTTTCTACAAATTACCTTTAGCAGGTTGAGTGTTAGGGAAGTAGTTTGCAGACTTGGAGAACTTAGATTGTAGTGAGGTTGCCATTATTGTGAGAGGTATGTAAGATCTTCTTGCTCCATAAGAGAGTCTGAAGAAACTTTCTGAAAAATTCTTGAAGAACGATTGAGGGATTTTCAAGGCACGGTGATCAATGGAAAGACGAGAAGGATTTATAGATATGTTAAAAACCAGAGCCATCAACTGCAGCTGCCTGTACTCAAGTCAGAATCAGCATTGACGCGCTTGATTTGTTACAAATTAATATTAATAACCTCGCATTATCTGAATTGTTTCATTCAAGGAGAAACGATTTTTTTTTTTTTTTTGAAACTGGAAACAAATGTTTCCGGCATGGACATCAATCATAATCATTTTTGCAGTGTAATTTCAAAAGATAAAATGTGGTTCGTTCCAGTTAATCATGCTGTTAATCTTTTAAAAAAAATGAAAGCAAAAAACAACTATATGAAGAAGAACTGAAAACCGGGTAACATGGTGATAAATCTAACAATAACGAATATTATAATGAGCATTCAATTGAGATAGAATGATTCCGATCTAAGGTCCGACCGTTCCCTTGTAAGATAAAAAAGCGATGGGAGAAGAGGAATTCGACTAGAACAATGAGTAGCAAAACTTAAACAACAACCAGACAATAACGATTCGCGACCTTTACCTTGAATCCCGGGTTTACTAAAAATCCGGGGATAGGAAGGAATTAACGATCCGCGCGTCTCACGAACTCCCAAGGGGCGGATTGGTAGCCGGTTTTAAGCAGGATTTATCCTGCTAAACGGAAAAAACCACCTTCGCGAGTCCTGAGCTCCTGTAAATTTCAAAATGAGGCAGATTCGAGACAAATTCGGGATTTACTAAATCCTCTGAATCGGCGCATATAGCAGATCCGGAACGAGCGAAGAGGAAGAATGGCGCGAACAGGCTTACTGATAGGAGAGGAACGGAAGGCTGAGAAAGATGGAGCTTGGGTGGTTTCTGCAAGCCGCGATCCCGTCGTTGCCTTCTCAGCAAGCTCAGCTCTAATGGCGACTGTATCGCGAAGGTTCAGTTCGTTCCCGAAGGCGCTGGTTTTGCGAACATGCAGAGGGGCACTTACATACCAACCACCGTAGCTTGTAATTTACAAATCAAATTTTCATTTGTTTGTAATTATCCCTATTTTGATAAAGATTAACTCACATGCCACTTCATTCCTATGTATTTATATATCTAACACCTACATTTTAGTTCTTACATATACACCACTTTATCTAATGCATGAAATTTAAAAAAAAAATAAAAATTAACATCGTGATGTTTTTTTATGTGAAATGACAGATTTTGATGGTATAAATATAAAAAATAAATTTTTGGTGTTAGATACTTGACACTTTCTGTTAAGAGTTTTGCTAGGAAAGTGATTTTGTAGTTAAATTAGACATAACATGACACTTTATGTTAAGACTTTTGCTAGGAAATAATTTATTTTAATGAGAAACTATGAAGAATAATTTATTTTTTTGTATTAATAAGTTATTTTATTTCCTATTTTATATTTATTTCCTTAGATTAAGAGCTAATTCTTTTTCTATTTTAGCTTTTTATATTTTATGTTATTTCCTTTATCTTCAAATAATTAATATGGTTTGATTATTGGAGATATTTGGTGATATATCTTACATTTTCATGTTATTTATTTTTATTATTTTTCATATTATAGGATTCTTGTAAAGGTTATTTATACATCCGTTCATATCAGTGAAATAGTTCTGAATTCCGCATTATACTGAATTTTCAACATGGTATCAGAGGCTAATTTCTTTCTCTAGCTACTGACCTTCCTTTGAGAATTGTCATACTCCCTTCCTCGCATTCTTTGTATGGGAAGGGAGGGGCACTCATTTTGGCATTTGAAACAACGATTTTTTCTTCTTCTCTCCTTGCAAGCTTTGCCTGCTGGCCTACCCTTCCTGAATCGGGAGCTTCGACTCTGTCGACCTCCAGAAAAGCTATAGTCTTCGGTTTCACTAGCTATCATCATTTTTCACCCTAAATGTCGCTGCTTCCCCTTTATCGATTTTCTAAAGGTTTCTGTCTCGAAACACATGACAAACAAAACTTAAATTTCAGCCAAACCTGAATTTTGAATCTTCCTATAGGCACTGCAGAAACTGCAGTTAAAAGAAAATCACAATTGTCTATTTCCGTGCAAACTCCTCTGCATCATTACATGTAAGAGCTTTCAGACGCTGCAGGAACTACAGTAAAAGACAATCAAATTTGTCTACTTCTCTGCAAATTCTTTGCATCAGTACTAGTAGAAGTTTTTCTTCTACTTATAGACACTGCAAAAACTGCAATCATTACTGTCTACTTACATGCAAACCCCCCTGCAACATTATCTGTAGGAACCTTCTGCCTACCTACAAACACTACAGAAACTGCAGCCAAAGACAACCGCAGTACAAGATGAAGACTTCAAGTTCTACTTCACAGGATCTTCCTCGCCCATGAATTGATGTTTTCAAATTCAAGTTGGACGTGGTTTTCAACAATGTTTCAACTTGAGGGTAGTGCTAAGAGTTATACTAAGAAATATTTTGTGAGAAATTATGAAAAATAATTTATTTTCTTGTGCTAATGAGCTATTTCATTTCCTATTTTATTTTTATTTCCTTAGATTTTGAGCTAATTCTTTTTTAATTTTAGGTTTTTCTATTTTATGTTATTTCATTTATCTCCAAATGATTAATATGGTTTGATTATTGGAGATATTTAGTTATATATATTTAATTTTTATGTTATTTATTTTTATTATTTTTCTTATTATAGGATTCTTGTAAGGGTCATTTATACCTCTGTTCACATCAATGAAATAATTTTGAATTTTGCATTATTCTAAATTTCAACATTTTCAAACCAGAGTTTTAATGATTTATAAATAATTCAAATATTTAGTGGAATATGTCATTTTAAAGTATCATCTTCTGAACAACATCTTTCTTCGCCTTTGAGTCATCCTCCACCTCAAAAAAGCATAAGGAGCTTTGTCAAACAAATGGTGATTGGCGTTTATATTTTCTTAGAAATTAAAATTATATCATGATGGACTTCAAAATCGTTCCACTTGCTTTTAACATTGCTACTACACAAGTTCTTCATATGCAACATTAACCTTAGGCTACATCCAAGGATTTTTAGACATGTGCTAGGATACCATTTTTATAAGGCTATCCTAACACAATTTTTCTTCTTTTTTAATTATATATAGTTGAGTCCAATTATTGGTTTGTGGTTCTAAAAGAAAAAAAATGTGGCAAGAGAATTATTTATTCAAAAAATGAGTAATCTTTGAACATCATATTTCGTTTTTGATTTTTATTAAACTAAAAATTGAACACTTGTTCAAAATCCACGATTCGACCAATTTGATGTAGAACTATGTTTAAAGCAATCCTCGTTAAATATTCAAATTTCATGATCAAGATTAGTTCCTTTGTGATTTTAAATGCATGTAATATAAACATACTCATACGACTAGAATGACCTTAGAGAGAGATTATACAAATATAACAGTAGAAATACTTAAAAGATAGAAATTAGTGGAATGTTTCCTCAATAAATGAGGCATATCTACATAAGCATATGATGTACACATGCATTCAAAATTAAAGAGATGTTGGATTGAATCATATTTAAATAATGGTTCCAAATCAAGATCGTTCTTTTTATCTTGGGATCACTTTTCTTCTCCATCATACTAGATTTAAGACTTCTGACATTAAAAATGTGTTTATGTAACTAAAATAAACGATTAAATATAATAAGATGCCAAAATCAACTGAATTCTTATATCTTGAAATAAATAACCGGACAACAAATTAGGGCTTAAACTGAATTTCACACAAACACATATATAGATCTTACCAATAAAATACTTAGAATTTAACCCTCAAAGAATATAAGTATTTACAAAATCCTATTTTTGAATTTATGACCATATCTACCTCACCATCTCAGTGTTATTCAGTCTTTATAAGTGTCATTAATTAAATAAACTAATATCACATTATTTTTATAGAGAAAGCAAACAAATAGCAGCAACTTCGCTATGCAGATCAAGCTAAATTTCCCCCATATATATATATATAATCCTCCCTCTTTAATTTACACCAGTAGTGTCACAACATTGGAGCAATTGTCTAAGCCAATTATCAAAGCAAGGAAATCAAGCTGTTAACATAACTACTACTGAGAAGATTAAAACAACTAAAGCACTCAATTCTGCTACCGAAATGAAGCTACCATTGCTGCTATCAGTAGAGATGACATTTCCAGAAGGGCCTTCACCTCCCATTACTCCTCCAACTCCTGAACTTGTTGAGTTCATAGTGCTCGGAGATACCGAGCCTGGGATGGTGCCAATGGGTGTTGGAAACGTTCCAGTTCCACCGGTTCCGGTTCCAGTGCCGCCGGTTCCAGTTCCGGTTCCCGTTCCTGTTCCAGCACCGGAACCGGAACCGGCGACCGGGCTCACGCCATTTCCTGCTCCCATTCCAGCTCCATTGTTGTTGCCAATGCTTATGCCAGCACCACTGGATNCATGGTGCCAATGGGTGTTGGAAACGTTCCAGTGCCACCGGTTCCGGTTCCGGTGCCGCCGGTTCCCGTTCCTGTTCCAGCACTGGAACCGGAACCGGCGACTGGGCTCACGCCATTTCCTGCTCCCATTCCAGCTCCATTGTTGTTGCCAATGCTTATGCCAGCACCACTGGATTCCAGTTTAGAGAATTGTTTAAACAAAATGAGCAAAATTAGTATTTCTATAGCATAAACTTGTATTGTAATAATGGAGAAAGTAGATATCTAAGGGGCTGTTGAATTTAGATTAAATATTGTTAAGGCACTTATTGAGTCAAAATTAATCTTACTNATTTCTATAGCATAAATTTGTATCGTAATAATGGAGACAAGAAGATATCTAAGGGGCTGTTGAATTTAGATTAAATATTGTTAAGGCACTTATTGAGTCAAAATTAATCTTACTATCCTCTTAAATCTCAGTTTAGTCTGAATTTAAAAATTTCTGCAGAAGTAGATATTGAAAGATTCTACACTTCACCACAAAGCATTTCTTCTTCTCCTTTGTTTAAATCCTAAATTATTGAAAATTTCTACCAAATAATTTATTCAGATTTTGCTAGATTTAATATCTATTAATTCAAATAATTTTTAGCATTTAATGCCTCCAAGGTTTACTAAATCTTTCTTGTAGTCTAAACAGCCCCTTAGATCTCCTAGCTTTTCTGAAATTCCTCCTACAAAACAAAATATATTTTTTAACACCAAAGATTAAAAAAATATATAGAAAGACTACAAAAATACCTCGACGCAGGGAAAGTACAGCCAATTGAACCTGCAAACCAAAACTAATTTTTTTTAAAAAAGCTTCTTTATTTTTTCTTCAGAAGAAGAAGTAAAAGGAAATTGAGAAAACTAACTTGGGTCTTGTTNTAGCATTTAATGCCTCCAAGGTTTACTAAATCTTTCTAGTAGTCTAAACAGCCCCTTAGATCTCCTAGTTTTTCTGAAATTCCTCTTACAAAACAAAATTTATATTTTAACGCCAAATATTAAAAAAATATATAGAAAGACTACAAAAATACCTCGATGCAGGAAAAGTACAGCCAATTGAACCTGCAAACCAAAACTAATTTTTTAAAAAAAAGCTCCTTTATTTTTTCTTCAGAAGAAGTAAAAGGAAATTGAGAAAACTAACTTGGGTCTTGTTGAGTGAGAGCAGCAGTGCCTGCAAAGTTACAAGCCTGCTGAGCCTGCCCTTTTCTCTGATAATAGCTATTAACAGCAAAAGAGCAGTGTGATTTCACAGTATTGGGATTAAAGCAAGCTCCATTCTGGTTTATAGGGCTACAGTCAGCACCAGCTCCACAAGCATAATCTATTGTTTTCTGCAAGGTTGAATCGCTCACATCTTGCCTGCATACGCACCATGCACCATCTTCCACCAAGCATAAATTAAAGCTTTTTAAGTTCGTAAGACAAAACTCACAGAAATCACAAAGACTTTTGGGTTTAGATCAGAGCAGTCTGGACCATTTTTTGGCGGATTATGAAAACTTGAGGGCTATGAAGTGAAGAAATTAAGGCAAGGGAGGCACTTGAAACAAGATTTGTAAGATAATATAGACGTTGAAAAGAAAAAAAAAATATATATTTTCTTAAAAAAAGAAAGGAACAAATAGAAATAAGCTGACCTGAACCTCCAGTCATGGTGAGCACTAACAGTACAAATACCATTACAGATTCTATTACTGAACTTGTCATGGCGAAAGAAGGATATTTATATCACACTGTGAGCTGCTGAACCAAGAACTTCGAATTCCGCTCAACTCTGTAGTGAACTCCTCTCTTACAGAACTTTGCCGGTTATCTGCTCTTATAATCCCAGACAATTTCTCTTAGTTATTTTATTAGGAGAAAAACTAACCATGGATATTCTGAGATAAATTTCACTAAAATACACTTTTAGATTTATTAAATTTACTTAAAATGTGCATTAATCAAAATTATATATTATTATAGTTAGAAAAAATATTCTTATAAAAATTGAGATTGAATATCCTAATTCCAATTTTATATTATAAAATCCTGTTCTGATCTTTATAGAACAGATAGAAAATTAAAGTAATGCTTACACTGACTTGGAACTTTTATGGGCGCATTACTACTATTATTATTTAAAGTAAAGGAGAAATTCATATAAATATAAAGCTCAAATTACAAGTCACAACTTTTTTTTTTCTTAGCATTAATTTATACTAATTTTAATGAATAAAAAAAGTTATCCTTTTCTTTTGCTTTATTTAATTTGGTGCATGTGCTGCTCAGCCGACAATCCTTTTTTTGCTGCCCTTTTTCTTCTGATTTCGGTGAATAAACAAATCTCTATTTGACGCTAAATTTACACTATTTTATTTTAAAAATTTACATACATACCACATAATTCTAAAGTATTTCTAAAAAATACCACTTCTTTGTTCTAAATTATTAACATTCAGGCTTTATTTCTAATATTGGCGTTATTTTTTTTTTAATTAGAAGTAAAAGGTAGAGATTTAATGTTAACTTAGACTCTCATCAATAGTTTTATAAATCTTTCAGCTAAATTTTAAAATTTGTTTCGGACGATTAGATTTTTTACTTTGGCATATAATTGCAATTTAGATTGTGCTTCCCAACTTATTTCAACCAAGCAAATATTATATTTGAGAAGCTATGCCACTTTTTAAAACTTAATTAAAAGCCTCAAGCAACCCAACGGGCCCTGAACAAAATTTGCTCACAAAACAAAACGATACATGTCTACATTTTCAGCCCTGAACAAAATGCAAACGTATAGTTACAGATTCAGAACAAAACTATTAAAAATACANCGCTCAAAAATGTCAGTCCAAGATGTTGGCTTTAATTTCTGACAAAAACTAACAAAAATAAACGCTACATCATCATGTCCTCATTCACTTTGGTCTCAATGATAGGAAAATAGATAATGCGAACAATCAAATAAATTAATTTCTAACATCACCAAGTAAATTTCATGCATTTTATCATTGTAAGCCAAAAATACAACATTAGAATCCTTGAAAGTAAACAATGAACCAGGAGACCAATCATGAAAAGGATTTTCATTACCTCAAGATCAGTTGCTCCATNTATGAAGGGGAAAAGCCAACTTCATTTTACCAATATGTGCTGCACCGAAATTTCCAGAGTTTCTCATTGCAGAACTTTTTTTGAATAAAATTACGCTTCATCCAACTAACTTGGGTGGATGTGAAATGGAATTATTACATTGATTTCTACTGGGTTCAGAAAAATCTTCTATTAAAGNGGGTCTGTTTGGGGCAGCTGCAGCTTATCCAGCTTCTGCTGATAAGCAGCTTATCCTGATAATCTGCTGATGAGCAGCTTATCCGGATAAGCTGTCTGGCTGTTTGGTTGGCGCTTATAGAAAACAGCTGATCCTGAAAAATTGACCATCTTACCCCTGTACTGAATAAGCTGTTTAACTAGAATTAAGCAAACTTGAGTTTGAAATCCAAACTACGAATTTATTTATGATCTCAATTGAATCTAAATNATGTATCTTCGGTAAATGTGCAGGCGGCTTACATGAGCATTACTGTGGGGCCAATGTACCATCAACACGGAGGTGTCTGCTTGTAGTCTTAAAAGCCACCTGCAAAGCTTTTCATGTTTGGGAAATTACCTAAACATTGTCTCGCTTGATTTATCATAAAACCTAAGCTCCTTGCAAAGAGTTATAAAACTAAAATTATTATATAATATATACATCCATTTCTTAATTAGAAAGAAATGTAGTTGATAGGTGTTTGATCTAATCTAGAAAGAACTGCAGATCAAAAAAACTTTTTTTTTTACTTATTTTTTTAACAAAAAAATGGCTAGAAATTTTTTTTCACTCCTATTTCTTTAGAGATAGAAAGAGAGGGTCAGAGTGAGTCGAGAGGGGCTCTTTGGTGGTTTAAACGAGATCAATGTTGTGCTTGTCATTGGAGTGGATTAAGGGAACTCAACAATATAAGAAAGAGGCGGATGAGAGGCAACTTGCTGTAAAAGAAGCGACAGTGCTAGAAACGTGTAGGTTTGTTGGTGATGCTCAATTGGAATCAACCACATGTGGCAAAAATGACAAATGCTGAGGATGCGGTGGTTCAAAGTTAACCACATGTGGCAAAAATGAGATTATGAAGTTGCCCAAAAAATAAAGTCGTTGACAGATTGATGTTCAATATAGTGAAAAGTTTGCAGGAGGGAAAATTGGTGACGGATTCAAAATTTCAAAAGATAAAGAGGTCTAGAAAATGTTGTTNGTTTGCAGGAGGGAAAATTGGTGACGGATTCAAAATTTCAAAAGATAAAGAGGTCTAGAAAATGTTGTTTTTGTAGCACAATGTGGTCTAGAGTTGGGCGGAAAGAAAGAACGTTGTCGCAACATGCTTCATGTGAGTTAGAGCATACAGAGACATACAATGAAGAGAGGCATAGAAGGCGCAGGCGCTTATTTGCCTCAAGATGCCATGAGGGGCGAGCAAATTTGGAATAAGGTGATTTTGGGCAAGAGTAGATCAAATAAAAGTGAAGGGAGAGCATGTGCAATCTAACGAAGGAATGGGATGTGGGGTGTGGGGTGTGGGGTGTGGGGTGTGGGGTGTGGGTAATAAGAAAAAGAGAAGATGTTGAGAAAGAGAAAGTGAATGGCATTATTCAGTGCTTGGTTTGAGAGGGGGAATATGAGGGTTTCAGGTAAGAAGAAATGGAGAGCTAGTTGTGAGGCAAAATAAGGAATGAATCTAATTTCCTTTCTTTTTTGAGCACATAATGAGATGGACTGGATCAATGCCAAATTCACAGAGATAAAGGGGAAATTGGTCAGAGAAAGGACAAAAAAAATACAAAAATTAAATAACAAGAATAATTTTAATATTTAAATTATATATTTTCTTACATTTTGGAACAAATTATTTGTTTGAATCAATCTTTCCTAGTAAATCTTTATCACTTGCTCCAATCAACTTCATGTGGTCACCTCACGTGTAATTAAAATTGTCCTTTCCTCATGCGAAAACATGAGCGATATGAGTGTATTTTCAATATGATTTTGACGCTCTAGATGCATTGATACGATCAATTTCACAAACGAACGATATTTGATTGTGATTGAGAAATTTTGAACCTAAATTTGGCGACTTCACATCCATAGTCTGCCATGGTCGATCGAACTAATCACAAGAGGTCATAGCTTGCCAATTTCAATTCTCTAAACGTGTCAATGTAATTTGATTTAAGTTAACAACTNTTTCAGATTTATGTCAGAACAGCAATCAGCGTCCCTTTTCCATTTCCAGGAATGTATCCGAGGACGAATAATGCTCCGGCTGTATCTAGCTCCAAGGTGGTAATTATCCTCGACCTCCCCAACCTCCACCCCTGCCACTCACTGCTCTTCCACCTACACACATTCGCTTCCCCTATTTTCCTATCGCCAGCCCTAAACACCCTTCCATGTTGTTGTCGCAACCCAAACAACAACCCAACCTGCTGCTGCAACACCTATCCGCCCACCTATCCTCCAGCCTTCCAGCCAGGTGTTGTCATCCTCCCCCTTGCCTTGCTGCTGCTATCAGCTATTGTTTCTTCCTTCCAGGGTGTCGGTTCTCGATTCTGCCTTCCAGGGCTGTCGACTTCTGCCTTCCAGGGCTGCCGGCCAGCTAGGAGTGTCAAAAATTGACCTAACGCGCCTACACGACTCGAACTCAACTAAAAAAATTCGGGTTATGGTTAACTCAAATATTTTTTTAGTTGAGTTCGGGTCAGACAATTTGACCACTTTATTATTTGGGTCGGGTTCGGTTTGAATCCCAAAGCCTAAACATGACCCGAATAAGCATGAAATTTCAGGTCGGGTTCTGATTAGCAGATCAAGCTCAAGTTTGGGCATTTGTTTTCAACAAGTTTATTATTCGAGTCAAGTCATTTTCAGGTCAAACCCAAACCTAACCCGCTAATCCGAATTGACACCCCTAAAACCAACCGTTCCAGCCCTCCACTGTACCGTAACATCAAACCAGCTCCTCCATCTACAATCCAACCACCACCTAGCACCTTTGTCATTTATTTACTGTTTTGAAGATTTCTGTTGTAACCTTTTGAATTTCAGGAATAATATTTATAGTTCTATTGTGGTTTGGGTTAACTCTGATATCAAACCACTTAGAACCCATTTCAATAGTAAAAGTGTCTTCAAGTGAAGTGTATACATGTACTTTCAAAACAAAGTGCAAAAAATAATCCCTTGTCTTTTTCATGGGGCCAATTTAGTCCAAAATCTATAAAAGTACCAAATTAGTTCTCAAACTTTTTAAATTGGTGCTCAAATAGTCCTCTGTGGGGACAATTTTAACCCAAATTAAAAGATTCTAGATACTAAATTGACACTTTTAGAAACTTTGGGACTAAAATGACCCCCTACAAAAAGTTAGGGGATTATTTTGGAATTTTTCTCCATACCTTAATCCCAAGAGGTCCATTAGTTGAAGAGGCGACAAAGCAAACCATTTATAAGACAATGCTACAAACATGAGTTTCAAAGTATTCTCGAGTGGTGATTTCCTTCAGTGCAAGCTAATGCCATTTCTCTGTTGATTGTGTGCATGGTGCAACATTGGTAGACAGCTGTATGAAATTTATATGACATGCAACAATTTCCACAATAAATGTTACTACTAAAAGCTGATTCCATATTTTTAACTACATCAAAGGCTTCGTTAGATGGCTTGCTGTTGTTAGTAAAATTGGTTAAGAATGTAACTTCAACACACACACACACACACACACACACACACACACACAC
>JXCR01058770.1:147456-164148 GCA_002079205.1 Phalaenopsis hybrid cultivar
GTAAGATAAAAAAGCGATGGGAGAAGAGGAATTCGACTAGAACAATGAGTAGCAAAACTTAAACAACAACCAGACAATAACGATTCGCGACCTTTACCTTGAATCCCGGGTTTACTAAAAATCCGGGGATAGGAAGGAATTAACGATCCGCGCGTCTCACGTACTCCCAAGGGGCTGTTTGGTAGCCGGTTTTAAGCAGGATAAACGGAAAAAAAACACCTTCGCGAGTCCTGAGCTCCTGTAAATTTCAAAATGAGGCAGATTCGAGTTAAAATCGGGATTTACTAAATCCTGTGAATCGGCAGATATAGCAGATCCGAAACGTGCGAAGAGGAAGAATGGCGCGAACAGGCTTACTAATAGGAGAGGAACGGAAGGCTGAGAAAGATGGAGCTTCGGTGGTTTATACAAGCCGCGATCCCNTTAGCAGATCCGAAACGTGCGAAGAGGAAGAATGGCGCGAACGGGCTTACTAATAGGAGAGGAACGGAAGGCTGAGAAAGATGGAGCTTCGGTGGTTTATACAAGCCGCGATCCCGTCGTTGCTTTCTCAGCAAGCTCAGCTCTAATGGCGACTGTATCGCGAAGGTTCAGTTCGTTCCCGAAGGCATGCAGAGGGGCACTTACATACCAACCACCCGAAGCTTGTTATTTACAAATCAAATTTTCATTTGTTTGTAATTATCCCTATTTTGATAAAGATTAACACACATGCCACTTCATTCCTAGGTATTTATATATCTAACACCTACATTTTATTTCTTACATATATGCCACTTTATCTAATGCATGAAATTTTATAAAATAAAAAAAAATTTAACATAGTGATGTTTTTTTATGTGAAATGACAGATTTTGATGGTATAAATATATAAAAAAAAAAAGTGGTGTTAGATATCTCAAGACATTGGATTTAGGAGGTGAAATGCCCCCAAATTTTATTTGCGAAAATAAATTGATTACACCAATAATTAGTTTGAGTATATATAGATTTCGACTTTACCTTCCTCACAATATAANAACATAGTGATGTTTTTTTTTATGTGAAATGACAGATTTTGATGGTATAAATATAAAAAAAAAAAATTTGGTGTTAGATATCTGAAGACATAGGATTTAGGAGGTAAAATGCCCCCAAATTTTATTTGCTAAAATAAATTGATTACACCAATAATTAGTTTGAGTATATATAGATTTCGACTTTACCTTCCTCACAATATAATTAATTGACCAAATATTTTCTTTATTTTTTATTTTTTTTTCTTGGAAAAAAATACTTGAAAGTGATTTTATAGTTAAATTAGAGATAACATAGAGTTATACTAGAAAATAACTTATTTTTTAAAGAAATTATGAAGAATAATTTATTTTATGTATTAATAAGTTATTTCATTTCCTATTTTATATTTATTTCCTTAGATCATGAGCTAATTCATTTTCTATTTTAGGTTTTTCTATTTTATGTTATTTCCTTTATCTTCAAATAATTAATATGGTTTGATTATTGGAGATATTTGGTGTTATATCTTACATTTTCATGTTATTTATTTTTATTATTTTTCACATTATAGGATTCTTGTAAGGGTTATTTATACTCCCGTTCATATCAGTGAAATAATTCTGAATTCCGCATTATTCTGAATTTTTAACATGGTATCAGAGCCTAATTTCGTTCTCTAGCTACCAGTCTTCCTTTGAGAATTGTCATACTCCCTTCCTGACATTCTTTGTACGGGAAGGGAGGCACTCATTTTGGCATTTGAAACAACGATTTATTCTTCTTCTCTCCTTGCAAGCTTTGCCCGCTGTCCGACCCTTCTTGAATCGAGAGCTTCGACTCTGTCGACCTCCAGAAATCTATAGCCTTCGGTTTCACTAGCTATCATCATTTTTCACCCTAAATGTCGTTGCTTCCCCTTTATCGATTTTCTAAAGTTTTCTGTCTCGAAACACATGACAGACAAAACTTAAAATTCAATCAAACCTGATTTTTGAGTCTTCCAATAGGCACTGCAGAAACTGCAGTTAAAAGACAATCACAATTGTCTATTTCCGTGCAAACTCATATACATCATTATATGTAAGAGCTTTCAGACGCTGCATGAACTGCAGTAAAAAACAATCAAATTTGTCTACTTCCCTGCAAATTCTTTGCATCAGTACTAGTAGGAGTTTTCTTTCTACCAATAGACACTGCAGAAACTGCAACCACTACTGTCTACTTACCTGCAAACCCCCTTGCAACATTATCTGTAGGAACCTTCCGCCTACCTACAAACACTACAGTAACTGCAGTCAAAGACAACCGCAGTACATGATTAAGACTTCAAGTTCTACTTCACAGGATCTTCCTCGGCCACCGTTTGATGTTTTCAAATTCAAGTTGAACGTGGTTTTCAACAATGTTTCAACTTGAGGGTAGTGCTAAGAGTTATACTAAGAAATAATTTATT
The DNA here is from genome assembly GCA_002079205.1 of Phalaenopsis hybrid cultivar. Classification (NCBI taxonomy): domain Eukaryota; kingdom Viridiplantae; phylum Streptophyta; class Magnoliopsida; order Asparagales; family Orchidaceae; genus Phalaenopsis; species Phalaenopsis hybrid cultivar. Next base: position 149,909 of record JXCR01058770.1, read on the forward strand.
TTTGTGAGAAATTATGAAGAATAATTTATTTTATTATATTAATGAGCTATTTCATTTCCTATTTTATTTTTTATTTCCGTAGATTTTGAGCTAATTCTTTTTTTTATTTTAGGTTTTTCTATTTTATGTTGTTTTCTTTATCTCCAAATAATTAACATGGTTTGATTGTTGGAGATATTTGGTTATATATATTTCATTTTCATGTTATTTATTTTTACATTTTTCCTATTATAGGATTCTTGTAAGGGTCATTTATACCCCCGTTCACATCAATGAAATAATTTTGAATTTTACATTATTCTAAATTTCAACATTTTCAAACCTGATTTTTAATGATTTATAAATAATTCAAATATTTAGTGGAATATGCCATTTTAAAGTATCATCTTCTGATCAACATCTTTTTTTGCCTTTGAGTCATCCTCCACCATAAAAAGTCATAAGGAGCTTTGTCAAACAAATTGTGATTGGCGTTCATATTTTCTTAGAAATTAAAATCATATCATGATGGACTTCAAAATCGTTCCACTTGCTTTTAACATTGCTACTACACAAGTTCTTCATATGCAACATTAACCTTAGGCTACATCCAAGGATTTTTAGACATGTGCTAAGATACCATTTTTATAAGGCTATCCTAACACAATTTTTTCTTCTTTTTTAATTATATATATTTGAGTCCAATTATTGGTTTGTGGTTCTAAAAGAAAAAAATGTGGCAAGAGAATTATTGACTCAAAAAATGAGTAATCTTTGAACACATATTTCATGTTTGATATTTATTAAACTAAAAATTGAACACCTGTTCGAAATCCACGATTCAACCAATTTGATGTAGAACTATGTTTAAAGAAATCCTCGATAAATATTCAAATTTCATGATCAAGATTAGTTCCTTCGTGATTTTAAATTCATGTAATATAAACATACTCATATGAGTAAAGCGACGTTAGAGAGAGATTATACAAATATAACAATAGAAATACTTAAAAGATAGAAATTTGTGGAATGTTTCCTCAATAAATGAGGCATATCTACATAAGCATATGATGTATACATGCATTCAAAGTTAAAGAGATGTTGGATTGAATCATATTTAAATAATGGTTCCAAATCAAAATCGTTCTTTTTTATCTTGGGATCACTTTTCATCTCCATCATATTAGATTTAAGACTTCTGACATTAAAAATGTGTTTATGTAACTAAAATAATAACACCAAGCCTTCATTCATTTAATGAGGCTAATAGTTACTTGACTAAGAATCCAACTAATGCTTTGAAATAATCATAACACATTAGGATGTAATTGTATTAAATTAAAGAAGATTACCTTTTTTAGTTTGCATTATCGGTTGTTTTAATTTAATATAATTAAGTAATGTCAATTAATACAGTGAACGGTATATTAAAAACTTATTTTATTTTATGTTATAATGCTCATAGCATGAGAGCTTATTAATTCGATGAAACTATAAAATATTTATGTATAAGGTTCTTAATGGTAACAAGTTCAAACAAATTTTGATCAAGATTTGAATAATGTTTGAGCAAGTCCAAATAATATTTTGAACACCTTTGAATCATGTTCAAATTATGCTTAAATCACTTTCTAAAGGGATTTTAACAGGCTATAACACAACATTCTATAATACATTAACATTCAATCACAATAATATAACACAACATAATAAATCACAATAATTGTAGCACAACAGTTCTATTATTTGAAAGTTTGTGTTCTTATTAAACCGAGGGTTATGAGTTTGTTTTATATAGCATGAATTTTAATCCGAAATGAAGTTTTGCAGGTATTTCTCTAATAAAATAACTTGTAGGGTTATTTGGCCAACTAAATATATTATTAGATATTTAAAATCAAGTTTTTTAATAAAATAGAAGTCATTCTTTCTAATCAGTTCAATAAAAAATACTTATTAATAACTATTTAGTATATTATTTTATATTAATTATGACTTAATCAATTTAATTAAAATTGATAAACGTTGATTAAATATAATAAGATGCCAAAATCAACTGAATAACCCGACAACAAATTAGGACTTAAACTGAATTTCACACAAACACATATATAGATCTTACCAATAAAATACTTAGAATTTAACCCTCAAAGAATATAAGTATTTACAAAATCCTATTTTTGAATTTATGACCATATCTACCTCACCATCTCAGTGTTATTCAGTCTTTATAAGTGTCATTAATTAAATAAATTAATATCACATTATTTTTATAGAGAAAGCAAACTAATAGCAGCAACATCACTATGCAGATCAAGCTAAATTTTCCCCATATATCCTCCCACTTTAGTAATTTACACCAGTAGTGTCACAACATTGGAGCAATAGTCTAAGCCAATTATCAAAGCAAGGAAATTAAACTGTTAACATAACTACTACTGAGAAGATTAAAACAACTAAAGCACTCAATTCTGCTACAGAAATGAAGCTACCATTGCTGCCATCAGTAGAGATGACATTTCCAGAAGGGCCTTCACCTCCCATTACTCCTCCAACTCCTGAACTTGTTGAGTTCATAGTGCTCGGTGATACCGAGCCTGGGATGGTGCCAATGGGTGTTGGAAACGTTCCGGTGCCACCGGTTCCGGTTCCAGTGCCGCCGGTTCCGGTTCCAGTTCCGGTTCCGGTTCCCGTTCCTGTTCCAGCACCGGAACCGGAACCGGAACCGGCGACTGGGCTCACACCATTTCCTGCTCCCATTCCAGCTCCATTGTTGTTGCCAATGCTTATGCCAGCACCACTGGATTCCAGTTTAGAGAATTGTTTAAACGAAATGAGCAAAATTAGTGTTTCTATAACATAAATTTGTATTGTAATAATGGAGACAAGAAGATATCTAAGGGGCTGCTGAATTTAGTTTAAACATTGTTAAGGCACTTATTGAGTCAAAATTAATCTTACTATCCTCTTAAATCTCAGTTTAGTCTGAATTTAAAAATTTCTGCAGAAGTAGATATTGAAAGATTCTACACTTCACCACAAAGCATTTCTTCTTCTCCTTTGTTTAAATCCTAAAATTATTGAAAATTTCTACCAAATAATTTATTCAGATTTTGCTAGATTTAATATCTATTAAATCAAATAATTTTAGCATTTAATGCCTCCAAGGTTTACTAAATCTTTCTTGTAGTCTAAACACCCCCTTAGGTCTCCTAGTTTTTTCTGAAATTCCTCCTACAAAACAAAATTTATATTTTAACACCAAATATTAAAAAAATATATAGAAAGACTACAAAAATACCTCGATGCAGGGAAAGTACAGCCAATTGAACCTGCAAACCAAAACTAATTTTTTTAAAAAAAGCTTCTTTATTTTTTCTTCAGAAGAAGAAGTAAAAGGAAATTGAGAAAACTAACTTGGGTCTTGTTGAGTGAGAGCAGCAGTGCCTGCAAAGTTACAAGCCTGCTGAGCCTGCCCTTTTCTCTGATAATAGCTATTAACAGCAAAAGAGCAGTGTGATTTCACAGTATTGGGATTAAAGCAAGCTCCATTCTGGTTTATAGGGCTACAGTCAGCACCAGCTCCACAAGCATAATCTATTGTTTTCTGCAAGGTTGAATCGCTCACATCTTGTCTGCATACGCACCATGCACCATCTTCCACCAAGCATAATTTAAAGCTTTTTAGGTTCGTAAGACAAAACTCAAAGAAATCACAAAGACTTTTGAGTTTAGATCAGAGCAGTCTGGACCATTTTTTGGCAGATTATGAAAAACTTAAGAGCTATGAAGTGAAGAAATTAAGGCAAGGGAGGCACTTGAAACAAGATTTGTAAGATATGTATGTAGACTTTGAAAAGAAAATATATAATTTTTATAAAAAAAGAAGGGAACAAATAGAAATAAGCTGACCTGAACCTCCAGTCATGGCGAGCACTAACAGTACAAATACCATTACAGATTCTATTACTGAACTTGTCATGGCGAAAGAAGGATATTTATATCACTCTCCGAGCAGCTGCTGAACCAAGAACTTTGAGTTCTGCTCAACTCTGTAGTGAACTCCTCTCTTACAGAACTTTGCCGGTTATCTTCTCTTATAATCCCAGAAAATTTCCTTTTAGCTATTTTATTAGGAGAAAAGCTAAGCTCGGATATTCTGAGATAAATTTCACTAAAATACACTTTTAGATTTATTAGATTTACTTAAAATGTGCATTAATCAAATTATATATTATTATAGTTAGAAAAATTATTCTTATAAAAATTGAGATTGAATATCCTAATTCCAATTTTATATTATAAAATCCTGTTCTGATCTTTATAGAACAGAGAAAATTAAAGTAATGTCTATAGTGATTTGGAACTTTTATGGGCGAATTATTATTATTATTATTTAAAGTAAGGGAGAAATTCATATAAATATACAGCTCAAATTACAATTCACAACTTTTTTTTTTCTTAGCATTAATTTATACTAACTTTAATGAATAAAAAAAGTTATCCTTTTCTTTTGCTTTAATTAATTTGGTGCATGTGCTGCTCAGCCCGACAATCCTTTTCTGCTGCCCACTTTTTTTTTTCTGATTTCGGTGAATAAACAAATCTCTATGCGACGGTAAATTTACAGTATTTGATTTGAAAAATTTACATACATACCACATAATTCTTAAGTATTTCTAAAATAAGTATTTCTAAAAAACACCACTTTTTTGTTCTAAATTTTTAACATTCAGGCTTTATTACTAATATTGGCGTTATTTTTTTTAATTAGAAGTAAAAGGTAGAAATTTAATGTCAACTTAGATTCTCATCAATAGTTTTATAAAGCTTTCAGCTAAAATTTTAAAATTTATTTCGGACAAGTAGATTTTTTACTTTGGCATATAATTGCAATTTAGATGGTGCTTCCCAACTTATTTCAACCAAGCAATATTATATTTGAGAAGCTATGCCACTTTTTAAAACTTAATTATAAGCCTCAAGCAACCCAATGAGCCCTGAACAAAATTTGCTCACATAACAAAACGACACATGTCTACATCTTCAGTCCTGAACAAAATGCAAACGTATAGTTACAGATTCAGAACAAATCTATTAAAAATACATAAAAGTTATCTGAGTCTTATTAAAGTTTTAGATTTAATTCCAGAAAGTTATATGATACAATTAATAAGAACCCAAATCAAATCATGGCATTAGCACCTGAATAAAATCCAATCGAAATCAAACAACATCCAATTTAGTAGTACATAAATTTCATCCATGCATTGTTACCTCAAGCTTACAGAAAAGAAAGCATTTGGACATTGAAAAGTTATGCTCAAATGTGTGTGGCACATTAATTAAAAATAAAATGAAAAATTGTAGGTTGTAGGGTTCGCCGGCCGAGAAAAAGAAAGAAAAAAAAGAGATTGAAAAAGCTACAAAAGATGAGAGAAAAGACCTTTAGTTTTACTAGTTTTAAGAGATGAGAACATATACAGCTTTGAGACATGACAACATATATACAACACAGAATCCACAATTCAAGGAAAAGACAACATATTGGCATGTGGACCAGCATGGATGGTGGAATGGTATGCCTAACACCTTTAGTAAAAGCTTAGGTGGAAAATAAACTTATGAATCAACAGAAGCATGTTGAAATAATTTAAGGTACGCAGCACTGATATGCTTGCAGAATGCAAAGTTTTTCTTCTTCTTTTTTTTTTTCTTTTTTAATACAATTCATTACAAAATATAGAACAGATCTATGAGATTAGCGAGCCAGCAATCCTTTAGCGCGAAGAGATGAACACAAGAAGGTTAGAATTAGATTTAGGCAAACTCTTTCTACCAGAAGGTTATTCCCAGTCAGCATCAAAAAAACCAGCATCTTTCATCTCTGAGTAATAAACATTCTCCAACCTCAAATCTTCTTCCTGCAGATAAGGATTAATTAATATAACTAACATCACTTGAATGACAAACGAAAACATTTATTTTATGGGGGTATGGAATAAATGTATGGATGAGAAGAATAATAACCTGGAAAAAATCTGCAAGGAATGTCATGTAGAGGAGAGGAAGATAAAATGAATGGTAGCATATGGTTATAAGACCATGCAACCTGTTGAGAACAAAGGTTAAGGTTTTGAAATCACATATGGCATTTATAGCAACAGACTTATTTGGAAAATGCATTTATATGGCAGTACCAGAACCCAAACCCAAATCCATTTTCCATAAGCAGGCAGGAGAAGAGTGATACTGTGTTTATCAAGAACATGACGCAGATGTAGTTGTAGAATGTTGGTCGAGCTGTGCAAAAGATAACAAAGTTCATAAAATGTGTCGATCAAGGAAGCAAAACATAAAGAAGTTGGAAAGTAAAGGGCCGAAATAGTCCCCTGATGACTATTTACACGGGTCATTTTTACCCTAAAGTGTATAAAATTATCAAATTAATCCCAAAACTCTCTTAATATGAGATGAAATAGTCTCCTGGGTAATTAAAAATCTAGGGACTAAATTGACATTTTTATAGACCACTGAATTAAAAGGGATTCCTGAAAGAATCAGGGAACTATTTTGACATTATTCTCAAAAAGTTAGAATTTGTGTGCGAAGTTACCAGGTAGCCTCTCCCTCCATTTAGAATGGTACACGAACAAAATCAAGCCATAAATTGCAGTGAGCAATAGTTTATGGACAATCCACAAGCCCCATTTCACTCTATTTAATTGACTGACACCATCGATGAACAAGGGCACTCCAAAGCCAAATAAATAGATAGCCTGAAGTGCAGTTAAAGAAAATCTCTCAAAGTTCACACAAAATAAAATTTTTTATCAGCAAAACGAAAAAGAAAAGAAACCAGCGAAACAATACTTTAAGCTTCAGAATCTACTCATAAATTTAAAAATCTTAACGCAAGTACTAGGAATATAGTGATGATGAACATTATTTGAATCTCCATCTTTTCATGTGCCGATAAAGATCAAGCTTCAAGGACCTCAGCAGATTTGCATTCTCCGAGAAAATAATCAAGGAATTTCAACTCTCTTTTGGCCCTTTCAGTTAGCAATGTTTTGGATTGCAAAGATTGGTGCATAGACATTATGTGAACTCTAAACCTCTATTTTATAATTAAAAAAATGTAATTAAAACTGAAAGAGTCCATTAAAAAAAAAATCAATAAGTAGACAAAATAAATAAAGAAAAGCAATAAACTCCCAATCCCACACCCAAACACACAAAACAAGGAGATAGAAGAGAAGTAGTTCTTAATAGAGAAGAAATTGTTTAAATATTGCAGTACAACAACATATCTTGTTGATAGAAATAGGGGTATATACAACAACATATCTTGTATATAAACCCAATTACAAGGAGCACTCGTAAGAAAAGAAATAAAAAAAGAATAAAGGGGAATAGAAAAAAAATAAAAAAAGAATAAAGAGAAATAGAAAATAAAATAAAAACAAATAAAAGAAAACTTGCATATTAATAACGGCTAGGGATAACCGTTATTATTTTAACCTTTTAATACTCCCTTATAAGTTGAAGCATAGATGTCAATCATATTCAACTTGGATTTGAATTCGTCTAATGGGGGTCGAGGAATATTCTTTGTGATGATATTTGCTAGCTGGCCACTGGAGGGCGCAAATGAATATAAATTTTCCCCGAATCAAGTTTTTCCTTGAAGTGTTTGTCAATCTCCACATATTTGGTACACTCATGCTGGACCGAGTTGTGGGCAATGTTAATGACAGTTTTATTATCACATAATATTTGTAGGGGGCCCGAGGTCGGCATACGGAGTTCGTAGAACATGATGCGTAACTAGAGAGCTTCACAAATCCCCAAGGACATGGTTCAAAATTCAACTTCAACATTACTCTGGGCAACCACAAACTACTTTTTATTTTTCCATGTGACAAGATTTTCCCACACAAATGAACAGTACCTGAAGATAGATCGTTGGTCATGAACTGATCCGACCCAATCAACATCTATATAAACAACAATAGAACAAGATGTGTGGGGTGAGAAAAACAAACCTAAGCCCGATGTGTTTTAAATAGTGGAGAATCCGGTGGATAGCATGAAGATAGTGCTCATAGGGGACATGCATTAATTGACCTACTATAACAGCCCCATGACATATGTCGGGGCGTGTATGGGCAAAGTAGATGAGTTTCTTCTCAAGGAGCTGGTAGCAAGTCTTGTTAACAGGAACTGTATTGGGAACATAAGATAACTTTTCATTAGAATCCATTGAAACAGCCATCAATTTGCACAAAAGCAAATTGCTCTTTGTTAACATGTCAATCACATATTTGCGCTGAGATAGACAAATGTTCAGAGATGACCGAGCAACTTCCATGCCTAAGAAGTATCGGAGGGATCCCAAGTTCTTCATTTCAAATGACATAGTTATAATGTCCTTCAAAGACTACAATGTTGGTAGATTATTTCATGTGAACACAATTTCGTCAACATAGATGATAAAAATAGCAATCTGGCCATTGAATGAATGCCGGAAGAAGGGAGTGATCCAATTGCGCTTGAGCAAAACCATTACCCACTACTACCTTTGTTAACTTGCCAAATCAAGCATGTGGGGATTGCTTTAGTCCATAAAGGGACTTTCGCAGCTGACCACTTACCCTGGAGAGGCCATAGAGTCAAAGTCAGGGGGAAGAGACATGCACACCTACTTTATAAAATCTCTGTTTAGGAACATATTCTGGACATCGAGCTGAAATAAGGGTCAATCCAGATTCACCGCAAGAGATAACAAGATCGAAAAGGTGTTAAAATTGGCCACCGAAGCAAATGTCTCCTCATAGTCAACCTTGTAGGTTTGTGAGTATCCTTTAACGGCCAATCGTGTCTTGTTGCGTTCAAAAAAGCCATTCAAGTTGAATTTGATGCTAAAAATTCATTGGCATCCTACTTATTTCTTACCCCGAAGAATATCTACAACGTCTCATGCATGTTTTCGCCGAAGGGCATTCATCACCTCCATTATTGCAGCTTTCCAGGTCAGATCCGCTAGTGTAGCCTCGATAGTAGTTGGGATCTAATGATCCATAAGAGCAATAGCAAATACTCTGTAGGTCGTCGATAAACTGCAAAAAGAGAAAAATTTTGCCATGGAATATATGAGCATTTTTCATCCATGGAGGGGAGTTTGAGCCCTATAATAAATAATAAAGAAGATTGAGTCCCACATAAACCCTTCGTTGCTTGCAGCAGGATCGAGTGATGGTGTCTGGAACGGAAATGAGCGGCATTTATCAAAAGAACTTGTGCAACATCAGGGCAGCATCATCGTCTCAGTGGATCTGAATCCGCAAGATCGAGTGAAGAAATAGGAAGCGGATTCAAATGTCAGCACTTGAAAAGAATGGACCGACATCAAGATGGATTAAATGAGAGGCAGCATGCATAATGGGACGGCGGGCTATTTGGGGCAAGAGAAGATCAATTTGAAGAATTTTGGCCCAGAACAAGGAAACATGATGGGTCGGACCATGACAGAGGGCCGCATCCAACTGCACCAATGTCTTTTGTTGCAGCAACTTTCCTAACATAAGAAAATTATGGAGCTTATGGGAATGGACAATCTAATTATGGGGCACACCAGACTAGTGAAAGAAAAGAAATCAATATATGTTGAGGAAGGGAACCCAACCCGCCCTTAATGGGTGAAATGAACTTCAGTTAAAGAATCGAAGTAAGGACTCACGCATAAGGAAATTGAAGATGTCGATCATTGAAGTAGAGGAAACTTATGATTAGGTTTATTGTGTGAAGAGAAAGTTTGTTGTTGATGGGCGGACGAATAAAGAAAAATTGATGGCCACAACTCTGTGCTTGAAAGAAAAGGCTCTAACACGTATCAATGGAGAGAACAAAGTCAGCCAATTTGAACATAAGAAGAATTCAAGCTCTGATGTTGAAGCACTTCGCGAGAAGGGGATTTACACAAACAATTTTTTGCATTGGCCCAACAAGGAACCATCATGGAGTATATGGAGAAATTTGAGATGTTATCTGGTCGTTTAAGAGAGATATCAGAAGAAGTGTTGGAAAGCAACTTCATTAAGGGGTTGAAGCCAGAGATTCAAGTATCACTTCATTTGTTGAGACCATGAGGAATGAGAAAAATTATGGAATTAGTGCAATTGGTTGAAGATCATAATGCAATGGAACGAGATAATAAGAGCAACACGAGTGAAGCGTCAAACTGAATTGCTACAGCCATGATGATACCAAAAGCTCAAATAGCGAAAGTCCCGTAATACCGGAGTTAACCCAAACCACAATAGAAAATGAAAATATTATTACTAAAATTCTATGGTTACATTGAAGACCCTTCAAAACATGAAATAAACGACAAACAAACACAAACAACACCGAGGCAAGGATAACAGGGCTAGGTGGTGGCTGAACTGCAGGGCAAATGATGATTGGTGTCTATCGTGGCTAGAAAGGGGGGTATGGCAGCGCTGGAAGGCAGGTGAGGGAGAGGCAGCAACAGGTCTGTAAGGGAGGGCTACAAATGTCTGGATGTTGGGAAGTGGGTTGGCGGTTTGGTAAGGAGGCTGGAGGGATTAGCCGACCAAGCAAGGAGGAGGAGAAGGGTTGGTCGGTGTTGCAGGTGGGGCTTGCGACAGTGGCAAGAGCGGGGAAAGGTAGTCAACGGCTGGAAACAATAAGGAAACACTAGTAGATGGGTAACAAGCAAGGGAGGGGGATTGCGTGAGGGATTAGGTCGATGTAGTCACTACCTTAGAGCAGGATACAGTCAGAGCACAACGTATTATCAAATACAACCCTAATAAGCAAAAGCATCCGGAGGCAAAACTCTGAATTTAAGATTCAACAAAAACTAACCTAAGCAAGCAAAACAACAAATATATAATAGCTAGTAGATAAAATAGGAAGAGGAACCCCCTTTGAGCGGCAACTAGAAAAGGGGAGAAGGGCGGTAAACAAAAGCAAGGAGAGCAGGTGTGATATCTCCCGTTCCGTAAAGGTCGGACGGTCCAGCAGGGGATGGAACAGAATCTATCCTAGCTGGTTTAGCTGGCCATCTAGCAAGTTGGTTCAGCCGGCCTCCATAGCCCCGTGCCCCACCTCTAAAGCCCCGCGTCATACAGAGGGAGGCTCACAAGTCAGAAAATGGGCAACAATTAGGGGTCGACACTCAAGCACCTTACAGAGACAGAAATTTAGGAGAAAAGAGCCAAGAGGTCAAGTTTTCGATGTGATGAGAAATTACTAAGGAGTCTGTTGCAAAAACAAACATTACATGTTCTCAAAGTCTGTGACGAGGTGACAGCGGATGAAAAATAGAGAAAGTTGTGGGGGAGGAACGCCTTCATTTTTTTCCCACCTTGAGTATAATGTGTTTTTTTTTTAGGGGAATATTGTTACGCTGGTGCCTAAGGGACAATTTAGTTTTTTATTAACCTAAGGGTAATAGAGACTTTTATAATTTATTACTATTTCTTATAAATAGACCCTAATAAGTTTATGATTAAGTATGCATGAGATTATTATTGTGAGTCTGAGGTTTAGGATTTGCGTGAGATTTCCCGCCTCTCGAATTGTAGGGTTTGGGAGAGATCGCCTACCTCTCAAATTGTGGGTGATTATCTTATGTATTCCTGTTGAGTTGTTTGATATTCATGTAATAAAATATTTATTGACCCTAATTTATGTGAGAAAATCTATCTCAAATCCTATTAGGTTGTCGATCCCTAAAAAAGTTACCAATAAAAAAGGCTTGGTCAAGACTAACTCCAAAAGTTGTACCAAAAGGGGTTCCACGTTAATTTTAAGAGAAACAATTGTTAGGGAAGGTATAAAAAAATGCCAGGAGCTATTTCAACCAAGAGGATAGTGGGGCCATTAAATGGGATCAACAAGGACCAATAAGCCTACTTGACAAAAAAATAGTCTATCAAAGTCTACCCAGGAAAACGCTGATCAACCCAAAGTTTTGCTTGGACATGTATCCCAATCAAGCTAACAATGACCAAAATTCATGAAAGCATGCAAAAAACAGGTCATGAAATAATCAAAAAATAAGAAAGCCATAAAATAGTTTTAAGAGCTAAATTAACAAGCCTTCACAAAATGAATCTCTGTAAAGTAACAAAGCACATGAAAATTTGCAACTAAGTCTAAGTGACAAATAAATTTAAGAGCTCGCACAAATTTATAGATAGAACATTCTTTAACCAATTTTATCCATACTCTAGTTTGACCTGTACTGAATTTTCACTCATTTGGGGGGTCACCAGGCCAGCTTGACCATGTAAAATGTGAAAATACTATTAATCCCACAACTCCAAGGCAAAGGAGTCTTCCCCGCTCCTTTATACATATATTAGCTCTCCTCCATCCTCTCCAACAAGTACTTTCCATCTCCAGTCTAAAATAGCCCTCGCAAAGCATTGTCAAACCCATGAATTAAGTCTGTTTGGGGCAGCTGCAGCTTAATAATAAGTTGTTGTGCAACACAAAAAACTGGTTGTATGTTTGTCTTTTCTAGTTTGAAAACAACTATATTATTTTTATTTCTGGACAAATCACTATTTTGCCCATATATAGTAATGTTGTTCGCAACAAAATTGTGACACCAATACATTTTATTTTTTAGGGACAAATTTTAGAGTAAAAAAATAAGATCTACACCTCACTGAATAGTGAATATCATGGTTACTAAAATTAAGAAAAATAATATTAAAATAATATTTAATAATATAATAATATTATTCTTAAAATACAGACGACGTATGTCACGAGCTAAGACGTTCTCCAGAGATACTCTCAATGCCTGATCACTCTCGGTGGTAGAACCTTTCAGCCTATCTGCCTATCGACAAAACTCACAGTTCTCTGTGATTCTCCGTGGGAATCTGTAGAACTGTCTTCCTTAGCTATGTGGCTGACATGAAGTTAGCAGAGAACTCTGAAGTCTACAGTGGCACTGCAATCCTCGGGAGAGACCAGAAATCCCCAAGCTCATCTTTCATAAACACTTTAAAAGACATGTCATTAAACATAGCATGAGTAGAAATTGATAAAATAAGTAATTAATTACTGTTTTATGCAGAAGTGAGGTCTCAGAGACATGTCATTCATAATTCGTTCCCTCAACACTGTCATCTCTCTTGCACCTTCCCCGTCTTTAGTATAGGTCTCAAGAACATTATTTTCAGCCTACGACAAAGACTATCCAAGATAGTACTCAAATGCCTCGAAAGAGACAAAACCATCAAGACATTAACACATCCACAACACCACCACCTCCACACACAAACATCAAGACTTCCACAACACCACCACCACCACCACCTCCACACACCAGACATCAAGACAACACTGCAATCACCATATCTGAGGTTGTTTGGTTGATGCAGTGAGGTTGTGTTTGGGAAAAATCAGCTTCAATACATAATAACACCTATCATCACCATACCAAACCAACATTTTCATCACTAACACACCACCACATTAACCACCAACATCACAGGACAACCATATTCGACCAACAACACTGAACAACATTACTAAAATTTCGTGCAACATCAGAAATTTGGACATCACAGTAACCACCAACACCGCCAGCACCACCAAAGAATTTCGGGCAACATCACAATAACCACCATCACCATCCGAAGAATTTTGGTAAACATCACGGTGACCATCACCACAACCCAAAAAATTTCATGCAACATCACAATAACCACCGCCACCACCTGAAATATTTCAAGCAACATCACAGTAACCACCACCACCCAAAACATTCCGCAAACCGAATAGAGCACGGAGAGCCCAATATCACAGAAAAAACGCAAAATCAAATTGAATATAACATAGAAGGGAAACAATCAAATCGAATAGAATACAGAGAGATCAATATCGCAGAACAACCCGTCACAATACCAACACTAAAGAAAATTACAAAATCTAAATAATAGAAGCAAAATCCAACATCAGTGCACAACTGTTGACCTCATTTTTGTGAGGTCTCAGTCTCCTACTCCCAGAACCCATAATCTAGCCTTAGGAGTTCCTGGTTGACAATCCTAGCGGACTAGTAAAGGAGCCCACCTCCCGTAGAGTTTCAAACCACTTCTTTACTCATTTTTGTGAAAACCCGCACGAATGGTCCCAAGCACTCAACTTCTAGTTGCAAGGGCTAAGGACCAACATGCAGAGGATCTGAAAATGAGTTCCAATAGGATCAA
>JXCR01058770.1:174518-211680 GCA_002079205.1 Phalaenopsis hybrid cultivar
GCCTGCTGAGCCTGCCCTTTTCTCTGATAATAGCTATTAACAGCAAAAGAGCAGTGTGATTTCACAGTATTGGGATTAAAGCAAGCTCCATTCTGGTTTATAGGGCTACAGTCAGCACCAGCTCCACAAGCATAATCTATTGTTTTCTGCAAGGTTGAATCGCTCACATCTTGCCTGCATACGCACCATGCACCATCTTCCACCAAGCATAAATTTAAGCCTTTTAAGTTCGTAAGACAAAACTCACAGAAATCACAAATACTTTTGGGTTTAGATCAGAGCAGTCTGGACCATTTTTTGGCAGATTATGAAAACTTAAGGGCTAAGAAGTGAAGAAATTAAGGCAAGGGAGGCACTTGAAACAAGATTTGTAAGATATGTATGTAGACTTTGAAAAGAAAATATATAACAAATAGAAATAAGCTGACCTGAACCTCCAGTCATGGTGAGCACTAACAGTACAAATACCATTACAGATTCTATTACTGAACTTGCCATGGCGAAAGAAGGATATTTATATCACTCTCTGAGCTGCTGAACCAAGAACTTTGAATTCCGCTCAAGTTTGTAGTGAACTCCTCTCTTACAGAACTTTGCCGGTTATCTGCTCTTATAATCCCAGACAATTTCTCTTAGTTATTTTATTAGGAGAAAAACTAAGCTAGGATATTCTGAGATAAATTTCACTAAAATACACTTTTAGATTTATTAAAAAATTTACTTAAAATGTGCATTAATCAAATTATATATTATTATAGTTAGAAAAAATATTCTTATAAAAATTGAGATGGAATATCCTAATTCATCCTAATTCCAATTTTATATTATAAAATGCTGTTCTGATCTTTATAGAACAGATAGAAAATTAAAGTAATGCTTACAGTGATTTGGAACTTTTATGGGCGAATTATTATTATTATAATTTAAAGTAAGGGATAAATTCATATAACACAACTTTTTTTTTTCTTAGCATTAATTTATATTAATTTTAATGAATAAAAAAAGTTATCCTTTTCTTTTGCTTTATTTATTTTGGTGCATGTGCTGCTCAGCCGACAATCCTTTTCTGCTGCCTACTTTTTCTTCTGATTTCGGTGAATAAACAAATCTCTATGTAACGGTAAATTTACAGTATTTTATTTGAAAATTTTACATACATACCACATAATTCTTAAGTATTTCTAAAAAATACCACTTTTTTGTTCTAAATTATTAACATTCAGGCTTTTTAACTAATATTGGCGTTATTTTTTTTTTAAATTAGAGGTAAAAGGTAGAAATTTAATGTTAACTTAGATTCTCATCAATAGTTTTATAAATATTTCAGCTAAATTTTAAAATTTGTTTCGGACAATTAGATTTTTTACTGGCATATAATTGCAATTTAGACTGTGCTTCCCAACTTACTTCAACCAAGCAATATTATATTTGAGAAGCTATGCCACTTTTTAAAACTTAATTATAAGCCTCAAGCAACCCAATGAGCCCTGAACAAAATTTGCTCACATAACAAAACGATACAGGTCTACATTTTCAGCCCTGAACAAAATGCAAACGTATAGTTACAGATTCAGAACAAAACTATTAAAAATACATAAAAGTTATCTGAGTCTTATTAAAGTTTTAGATTCAATTCCAGAAAGTTATATGATGCAATTTATAAGAACCCAAATCAAATCATGACATGAGAACCGGAATAGCATTAAATTAAAATCAAACAACATCCAATTTAATAGTACATAAATTTTATCCATGCTTTGTTACCTCAAGCTTATGGAGAAGAAAGCATTAGGACATTGAAAAGATATGCTCAAATGTGTGTGGCACATTAATTAAAAATAAAATGAATAATTGTAGGTTGTAGGGTTCGCCGGCCGAGAAAAAGAAAGAAAAAAAAAAGATTGAAAAAGCTACAAAAGATGAGAAAAAAGACCTTTAGTTTTACTAGTTTTAAGAGATGAGAACATATACAGCTTTGAGACATGACAACAAATATACAACACAGAATCCACAATTCAAGGAAAAGACAACATATTGGCATGTGGACCGGCATGGATGGTGGAATGGGATGCCTAACAACTTTAGTAAAAGCTTAGGTGGAAAATAAACTTATGAATCAACAGAAGCATGTTGAAATAATTTAAGGTACGCAGCACTGTATGCTTGCAGAATGCAAGGTCTTTCTTCTTTTTTTTTTTTCTTTTTTAATACAATTCATTACAAAATATAGAACAGATCTATGAGATTGGCGAGCCAGCAATCCTTTAGCGCGAAGAGATGAACACAAGAAGGTTAGAATTAGATTTAGGCAAACTCTTTCTACCAGAAGGTTATTCCCAGTCAGCATCAAAAAAACCAGCATCTTTCATCTCTGAGTAATAAACATTCTCCAACCTCAAATCTTCTTCCTGCAGATAAGGATTAATTAATATAACTAACATCACTTGAATGACAAACGAAAACATTTATTTTATGGGGGTATGGAATAAATGTATCGATGAGAAGAATAATAACCTGGAAAAAATCTGCAAGGAATGTCATGTAGAGGAGAGGAAGATAAAATGAATGGTAGCATATGGTTATAAGACCATGCAACCTGTTGAGAACAAAGGTTAAGGTTTTGAAATCACATATGGCATTTATAGCAACAGACTTATTTGGAAAATGCATTTATATGCAGTACCAGAACCCAAACCCAAATCCATTTTCCATAAGCAGGCAGGAGAAGAGTGATACTGTGTTTATCAAGAACATGACACAGATGTAGTTGTAGAATGTTGGTCGAGCTGTGCAAAAGATAACAAAGTTCATAAAATGTGTCGATCAAGGAAGCAAAACATAAAGAAGTTGGAAAGTAAAGGGCCGAAATAGTTCCCTGATGACTATTTACACGGGTCATTTTTACCCTAAAGTGTATAAAATTGTCAAATTAATCCCAAAACTCTCTTAATATGAGATGAAATAGTCTCCTGGGTAATTAAAAATCTAGGGACTAAATTGACATTTTTATAAACCACCGAATTAAAAGGAATTCCTGAAAGAATCAGGGAACTATTTTGACATTATTCTCAAAAAGTTAGAATTTGTGTGCGAAGTTACCAGGTAGTCTCTCCCTCCATTTAGAATGGTACACGAACAAAATCAAGCCATAAATTGCAGTGAGCAATAGTTTATGAACAATCCACAAGCCCCATTTCACTCTATTTAATTGACTGACACCATCGATGAACAAGGGCACTCCAAAGCCAAATAAATAGATAGCCTGAAGTGCAGTTAAAGAAAATCTCTCAAAGTTCACACAAAATAATTTTTTTTATCAGCAAAACGAAAAAGAAAAGAAACCAGCGAAACAGTACTTTAAGCTTAAGAATCTCCTCATAAATTTAAAAATCTTAACGCAAGTACTAGGAATATAGTGATGATGAACATTATTTGAATCTCCATCTTTTCATGTGCCGATAAAGATCAAGCTTCAAGGACCTCAGCAGATTTGCATTCTCCGAGAAAATAATCAAGGAATTTCAACTCTCTTTTGGCCCTTTCAGTTAGCAATGTTTTGGATTGCAAAGATTGGTGCATAGACATTATGTGAACTCCAAACCTCTATTTTATAATTAAAAAAATGTAATTAAAACTGAAAGAGTCCATTAAAAAAATCAATAAGTAGACAAAATAAATAAAGAAAAGCAATAAACTCCCAAACACACAAAACAAGGAGATAGAAGAGAAGTAGTTCTTATTAGAGAAGAAATTGTTTAAATATTGCAGTACAACAATATATCTGGTTGATAGAAATAGGGGTATATAAACCCAATTACAAGGAGCACTCGTAAGAAAAGATAAAAAAAAGAATAAAGGGGAATAGAAAAAAAATAAAAAAAGAATAAAGAGAAATAGAAAATAAAATAAAAACAAATAAAAGAAAACTTGCATATTAATAACGGTTAGGGATAACCGTTATTATTTTAACATTCTAATACTCTCTTATAAGTTGAAACATAGATGTCAATCATATTTAACTTGGATTTAAATTCGTCTAAATAGTGGACGAGGAATATTCTTTGTGAGAATATTTGCTAGCTGGCCACTGGAGGACACAAAAGAATATAAATTTTCCCGAACTCGAGTTTTTCCTTGAAGTGTTTGTCAATCTAAACATATTTGGTACACTCATGTTGGACCGGGTTGTGGGCAATGTTAATGATAGCTTTAGTATCACAAAATAATTGTAGGGGGCCAGAGGTCGGCATACGGAGTTCGTGGAGCATGATACGTAACTAGAGAGCTTCACAAATCCCCAAGGGCATTGTTCGAAATTCAACTTCAACACTACTCTGGGCAACCACATGCTACTTTTTATTTTCTAAGTGACAAGATTTTCCCACACAAATGAGCAATACCTGAAGATAGATCGTTGGTCATGAACTGATCCGACCTAATCAACATATGCATAAACAATAATAGAATGAGATGTGTGGAGCGAGAAAAACAAACCTGAGCCCAGTGTGTCTTTTAAATAGTGGAGAATCCGGTGGACAACATGAAGATAGTGCTCATAGGGGACATGCATTAATTGACCTACTATAACAACCCCATGACATATGTCGGGGCGTGTATGGGCGAAGTAGATGAGTTTCTTCTCAAGGAGCTGGTAGCAAGTCTTGTTAACAGGAACTGTATTGGGAACATTGGATAATTTTTCATTAGAATCCATTGAAACAACCATCAATTTGCACAAAAACAAATTGCTCTTTGTTAACATGTCAATCGCATATTTGTGCTGAGATAGACAAATGTTCAGAGATGACCGAGCAACTTCCATGCCTAAGAAGTATCGGAGGGATCTCAAGTTCTTCATTTCAAATGCCATAGCTATAATGTCCTTCAAAGACTACAATGTTGGTAGATTATTTCATGTGAACACAATATCGTCAACATAGACAATAAAAATAGTAATTTGGCCATTGAATGAATGCCAGAAGAAGCGAGTGATCCAATTGCGCTTGAGAACCATTACCCACTACTACCTTTGTTAACTTGCCAAAACAAGCATGTGGGGATTACTTTAGTCCATAAGGGGACTTTCGCAGCTGACCACTTACCATGGAGAGGCCATAGAGTCAAAGTCAGGGGGAAGAGACATGTACACCTACTTTATTAAATCTCCGTTTAAGAACATATTCTGGACATCGAGCTGAAATAAGGGTCAATCCAGATTCACCGCAAGAGATAACAAGATCGAAAAGGTGTTTAAATTGGCTACCGAAGCAAATGTCTCCTCATAGTCAACCTTGTAGTTTTGTGAGCATCCTTTGACGACCAATCATGTCTTGTTGCGTTCAAAAAAGCCATTCAAGTTGAATTTGATGCTAAAAATTCATTGGCATCCTACTTATTTCTTACCCGGAAGAACATCTACAATGTCTCATGCATGTTTTCGCCGAAGGGCATTCATCACCTCCCTTATTGCAGCATTCCAGGTCAGATCCGCTAGTGTAGCCTCAATAGTAGTTGGGATCTAATGATCCATAAGAGCAATAACAAATACTCTGTAGGTCGTCGATAAACTGCAAAAAGAGAAAAATTTTGCCATGGAATATATGAGCATTTTCATCCATGGAGGGGAGTTTGAGCCCTATAATAAATAATAAAGAAGATTGTTGAGTCCCACATAAACCCTTCGTTGCTTGCAACAGGATCGAGCGATGGTGTCTGGAACGGAAATGAGCAGCAGTTATCAGAAGAACTTGTGCAACATCAGGGCAACATCATCGTCTCAGTGGATTTGAAGCCGCAAGATCGAGTGAAGAAATAGGAAGCGGATTCGAATGTTAGCACTTGAAAAGAATGGACTGACATCAAGATGGATTAAATGAGAGGCAGCAGGCGTAACGGGACGGCGGTCTATTTGGGGCAAGAGAAGAACAATTTGAAGAATTTTGGCTCAGAACAAGGAAACATGATGGGTCGGAACATGACAGAGGGCCGCATCCAACTGCACTAATGTCTTTTGTTGCAACAACTTTCCTGACAGAAGAAAATTATGGAGCTTATGGGAATGGACAATCTAATTATGGGGCACACCAGACTAGTGAAAGAAAAGAAATCAATATATGTTGAGGAAGGGAACCCAACCCGCCCTTAATGGGTGAAATGAACTTCAGTTAAAGAATCGAAGTAAGGACTCACGCATAAGGAAATTGAAGATGTCGATCATTGAAGTAGAGGAAACTTATGGTTAGGTTTATTGTGTGGAGAGAAAGTTTGTTGTTAATGGGCTGGCGAATAAAGAAAAATTGATGGCCACAACTCTGTGTTTGAAAGAAAAGGCTCTAACACGTATCAATGGAGAGAACAAAGTCAACCAATCCGAACATAAGAAGAATTCAAGCTCTGATGTTGAAGCACTTCACGAGAAGAGGATTTACACAAACAGTTTTTTGCATTGGCCCAATAAGGATCCATCATAGAGTATATGGAGAAATTTGAGATGTTATCTGATCGTTTAAGAGGGATATCAGAAGAAGTGTTGGAAAGCAACTTCATTAAGGGGTTGAAGCCAGAGATTCAAGTATCACTTCATTTGTTGAGACCATGAGGAATGAGAAAAATTATGGAATTAGTGCAATTAGTTGAAGATCATAATGCAATGGAACGAGCTAATAAGAGCAACATGAGCGAAGCTTCAAACCAAATTGCTACAACCATGATGATACCAAAAACTCAAATAGCGAAAGTCCAGTCAAACCACAATAGAAAATGAAAATATTATTACTAAAATTCTATGGTTACATTGAAAACCCTTCAAAACATGAAATAAATGACAAACAAACACAAACAAAACTAGAGGCAAGGATAACGGGGCTAGGTGGTGGCTGAACTGCAGGGCAAAGGATGATTGGTGTCTATCGTGGCTAGAAAGGGGGGTATGGCAGCCCTAGAAGGCAGGTGAAGGAGAGGCAGCAACAGGTTTGTAAGGGAGGGCTACAAATGTCTGGATGCTGGGAAGTGGGTTGGCGGCTTGGTAAAGAGGCTGGAGGGATTAGCCGACCAAGCAAGGAGGAGGAGAAGGATTGGTCGATGTTGCAGGTGGGGGCTTGCGACAGTGGCAAGTGCGGGGAAAGGTAGTCGACGGCTGGAAACAATAAGGCAACACTAGTGGATGGGTAACAAGCAGGGGAGGGGGATTGCGTGAGGGATTAGGTCGATGTAGTCACTACCTTAGAGCAGGATACAGTCGAATCACAACCTGTTATCAAATACAACCCTAATAAGCAAAAGCATCCGGAGGCAGAACTCTGAATTTCAGATTCAACAAAAACTAACCTAAGCAATCAAAACAACAAATATATAATAGCTAGTAGATAAAATAGGAAGAGGAACCCCATTTGAGTGGCAACTAGAAAAGGGGAGAAGGGCGGTAAACAAAAACAAGGAGAGGAGGTGTGATATCTCCCGTTCCGTAAAGGTCAGACGGTCCAGCAGGGGATGGAACAGAATCTATCCTGGCTGGTTTAGCTGGCCATCTAGCAAGTTGGTTCAGCCAGCCTCGATAGCCCCGCGCCCCACCTCTAAAGCCCCGCGTCATACATAGGGAGGCTCACAAGACAGAAAATGGGCAACAACTAGGGGTCGACACTCAAGCACCTTACAAAGACATAAATTTAGGAGAAAAGAGCCAAGAGGTCAAGTTTTCGATGTGATGAGAAATTATCAAGGAGACTGTTGCAAAAATCGAACATTACATGTTCTCAAAGTCTGTGACGAGGTGGCGGGGGATGAAAAAATAAAGGAAATTGTGGGGGAGGAAAGCCTTCATTTTTTTTCCACCTTGAATATAATGTGTTTTTTTAGGGGAATATTGTTACACTGGTGCCTAAGGGGCAATTTAGTTTTTTATTACCCTAAGGGTAATTGAGACTTTTATAATTTATTACTATTTCTTATAAATAGACCCTAATAAGTTTAGGATTAGGTATGCACGAGATTATTATTGTGAGTCTGAGGTTTAGCATTTGGGAGAGATTTCCTGCCTCTCGAATTGTAGGGTTTGGGAGAGATCGCCTACTTCTCAAATTGTGGGTGATTATTTTATGTATTCCTGTCGAGTTGTTTGATATTCATGCAATAAAATATTTATTGGCCCTAATTTATGTGAGAAAATCTATCTCNTTAAGCTCAAATGTGTGGCACATTAATTAAAAATAAAGTGAAAAATTGTAGGTTGTAGGGTTCACGGCCGAGAAAAAGAAAGAAAAAAAAGAGAGAGATTGAAATAGCTACAAAAGATGAGAAAAAAGACCTTTAGTTTTACTAGTCTTAAGAGATGAGAACATATACAGCTTTGAGACATGACAACACATATACAACACAGAATCCACAATCTAAGGAAAAGACAACATATTGGCATGTGGACCAGCATGGATGGTGGAATGGGATGCCTAACACCTTTAGTAAAAGCTTAGGTGGAAAACAAACTTATGAATCAACAGAAGCATGTCGAAATAATTTAAGGTACGCAGCACTGATATGCTTGCAAAATACAAGGTCTTTCTTCTTCTTTTTTTCCTTTTTACTACATTTCATTACAAAATATAGAACAGATCTATGAGATTGGCGAGCCTGCAAGCCTTTAGCACGAAGAGATGAACGCAAGAAGGTTAGAATTAGATTTAGGCAAACTCTTTCTACCAGAAGGTTATTCCCAGTCAGCATCAAAAAAACCAGCATCTTTCATCTCTGAGTAATAAACATTCTCCAACCTCAGATCTTCTTCCTGCAGAAAACGATTAATTAATATAACTAACATCACTTGAATGACAAACGAAAGCATTTATTTTATGGGGGTATGGAATAATGTATGGATGAGAAGAATAATAACCTGGAAAAAATCTGCAAGGAATGTCATGTAGAGGAGAGGAAGATAAAATGAATGGTAGCATATGGTTATAAGACCATGCAACCTGTTGAGAACAAAGGTTAAGGTTTTGAAATCACATATGCATTTATAGCAAGACTTAGTTGGAAAATGCATTCATATGGCAGTACCAGAACCCAAACCCAAATCCATTTTCCATAAGCAGGCAGGAGAAGAGTGATACTGTGTTTATCAAGAACATGACGCAGATGTAGTTGTAGAATGTTGGTCGAGCTGTGCAAAAGATAACAAAGTTCATAAAATGTGTCGATCAAGGAAGCAAAACATAAAGAAGTTGGAAAGTAAAGGGTCGAAATAGTCCCCTGATGACTATTTACACGGGTCATTTTTACCCTAAAGTGTATAAAATTGTCAAATTAATCCCAAAACTCTCTTAATATGAGATGAAATAGTCTCCTGGGTAATTAAAATTCTAGGGACTAAATTGACAGTTTTATAGACCACCGAATTAAAAGGGGTTCCTGAAAGAATCAGGGAACTATTTTGACATTATTCTCAAAATGTTAGAATTTGTTTGCGAAGTTACCAGGTAGTCTCTCCCTCCATTTAGAATGGTACACGAACAAAATCAAGCCATAAATTGCAGTGAGCAATAGTTTATGGACAATCCACAAGCCCCATTTCACTCTATTTAATTGACTGACACCATCGATGAACAAGGGCACTCCAAAGCCAAATAAATAGATAGCCTGAAGTGCAGTTAAAGAAAATCTCTCAAAGTTCACACAAAATAATTTTTTTTATCAGCAAAACGAAAAAGAAAAGAAACGAGCGAAACAGTACTTTAAGCTTCAGAATCTACTCATCAATTTAAAAATCTTAACGCAAGTACTAGGAAAATAGTGATGATGGACATTATTTGAATCTCCATCTTTTCATGTGCCGATAAAGATCAAGCTTCAAGGACCTCAGCAGATTTGCATTCTCCGAGAAAATAATCAAGGAATTTCAACTCTCTTTTGGCCCTTTCAGTTAGCAATGTTTTGGATTGCAAAGATTGGTGCATAGACATTATGTGAACTCCAAACCTCTATTTTATAATTAAAAAAATGTAATTAAAACTGAAAGAGTCTATTAAAAAAAATCAATAAGTAGATAAAATAAATAAAGAAAAACAACAAACTCCCAATCCCACACCCAAACACACAAAACAAGCAGATAGAAGAGAAGTAGCTCTTATTAGAGAAGAAATTGTTTAAATATTGCAGAACAACAACATATCTTGTTGATAGAAATAGGGGTATATAAACCCAATTACAAGGAGCACTCATAAGAAAAGAAATAAAAAAAGAATAAAGGGGAATAGAAAAAAAAAATAAAAAAAAGAATAAAGGGGAATAGAAAAAAAATAAAAACAAATAAAAGAAACCTTGCATATTAATAACGCTTAGGGATAACCGTTATTATTTTAACATTTAATACTCCCTTATAAGTTGAAGCATAGATGTCAATCATATTCAACTTAGATTTGAATTCGTCTAATAGTGGTAGAGTAATATTCTTTGTGAGGATATTTGCTAGTTGGCCACTGGAGGGCACAAAAGAATACAAATTTTCCCGGACTCGAGTTTTTCCTTGAAGTGTTTGTCAATCTCCACATATTTGGTACACTCATGTTGGACCGGGTTGTGGGCAATGCTAATGACAACTTTATAATCATAGAATAATTGTATGGGGCCTGAAGTCGGCATACAAAGTTCGTGGAGCATGATGCGTAACTAGAGAGCTTCACAAATCCCCAAGGACATAGTTCGAAATTCAACTTCAACACTGCTCTGGGCAACCACAAACTACTTTTTGTTTTTCCATGTGACAAGATTTTCCTACAAAAATGAGCAGTACCTGAAGGTAGATCGTTGGTCATGAACTGATCCGACCCAATCAACATCTGTATAAACAATAATAAAACGAGATATGTGAGGCGAGAAAAACAAACCTGAGTCCGGTGTATCTTTTAAATAGTGGAGAATCCGGTGGACAGCGTAAAGATAGTGCTCAGGGACATGCATTAATTGACCTACTATAACAACCCTATGACATATGTCGGGGCGTGTATGGGCGAAGTAGATGAGTTTCTTCTCAAGGAGCTGGTAGCAAGTCTTGTTAACAGAAACTGTATTGGGAACATCAGATAATTTTTCATTAAAGCAGCCATCAATTTGCACAAAAGCAAATTGCTCTTTGTTAACATGTCAATTGCATATTTGCGTTGAGATAGACAAATGTCTAGAGATGACCGAACAACTTCCATGCCTAAGAAGTATCGGAAGGATCCCAAGTTCTTCATTTCAAATGACATAGCTAGAATGTCTTTCAAAGAATACAATGTTAGTAGATTATTTCATTTGAGCACAATATCGTCAATATAGACCATAAAAATAGCAATCTGGCTATTGAATGAATGCCGGAAGAAGTGAGTGATCCAATTCCGCTTGAGTAAAACCATTACCCACTACTACCTTTGTTAACTTGCCAAAACAAGCATGTGGGGAATGCTTTAGTCCAGAGAGGGATTTTCGCAGCTGATCACTTACCCTGGGGAGGCCATATCGAAAAAAGAGTTTAACTTGGCCACCGAAGCAAATGTCTCCTCATAGTCAACTTTGTAGGTTTGTGAGTACCCTTTAGCGACCAATCGTGTCTTATTGCATTCAAAGATGTCATTCAAGTTGAACTTGATGCTAAAAATTCATCGGCATCCTACTTATTTCTTACCCAAAAGAATATCTACAACGTCTCATGCATGTTTTCGCCAAAGGGCATTCATCACCTCCATTATTGCAGCTTTCCAAGTCAGATCCGCTAGTGTAGCCTCAATAGTAGTTGGGATCTAATGATCCATAAGGGCAACTACAAATAATCTGTAGGTCGTCGATAAACTACAAAAAGAGAAATTTTACCAAGGAATATATGAGCATTTTTCATCCATGGAGGGGAGTTTGAGCCCTATAATAAATAATAAAGAAGATTGTTGAGTCTGACATAAACCCTTCGTTGCTTGCAGCGGGATCGAGCGATGGTGTCTGGAACGGACATGAGCTGCAGTTATCAGAAGAACTTGTGCAACATTAGGGCAGCATCATCGTCTCAGTGGATTTGAAGCCGCAAGATCGAGTGAAGAAATTGGAAGCGGATTTGAATGTCAGCACTTAAAAAGAATGAACCGACATCAAGATGGATTAAATGAGAGGCAGCAGGCATAATGGGACGGCGGGCTATTTGGGGCAAGAGAAGATCAATTTGAAGAATTTTGGCCCAGAACAAGGAAACATGATGGGTCAGACCATGATAGAGGGCCGCATCCAACTGCACCAGTGTCTTTTGTTGCAGCAACTTACCTGACAGAAGAAAATTATGGAGCTTATGGGAACGGACAATCTAATTATGGGGCACACCAGACTAGTGAAAGAAAAGAAATCAATATATGTTGAGGAAGGGAACCCAACCCGCCCTTAATGGGTGAAATGAACTTCAGTTAAAGAAATCGAAGTAAAGACTCATGCAAAAGGAAATTGAAGATGTCGATCATTGAAGTAGAGGAAACTTATGGTTAGGCTTATTGTGTGGAGAGAAAATTTGTTGTTAATGGGCTGACCAATAAAGAAAAATTGATGGCCACAGCTCTGTGTTTGAAAGAAAAGGCTCTAACACGTATCAATGGAGAGAACAAAGTCAGTCAATCCGAACATAAGAAGAATTCAAGCTCCGATGTTGAAGCACTTCACGGGAAGGGGATTTACACAAACAGTTTTTTAAATTGGCCCAACAAGGATCCATCATGGAATATATGGAGAAATTTGAGATGTTATCTGGTCATTTAAGAGGGATATCAGAAGAAGTGTTAGAAAACAACTTCATTAAAGGGTTGAAGCCATAGATTCAAGTATCACTTCATTTGTTGAGACCATGAGGAATGAGAAAAATTATGGAATTAGTGCAATTGGTTGAAGATCATAATGCAATGGAACGAGCTAATAAGAGCAACACGAGTGAAGCGTCAAACCGAATTGCTACAGACATGATGATACCAAAAGCTCAAATAGCGGAAGTCCAGTAATGCCGGAGTTAACCCAAACCACAATAGAAAATGAAAATATTATTACTAAAATTCTATGGTTATATTGAAGACCCTTCAAAACATGAAATAAACGACAAACAAACACAAACAAAACCAGAGGCAAGGATAACGGGGCTAGGAGGTGGCTGAACTGCAGGGCAAAGGATGATTGGTGTCTATCGTGGCTAGAAAGGGGGGTATGGCAACCCTGGAAGGCAGGTGGGGGAGAGGCAGCAACAGTTCTGTAAGGGAGGGCTATAAATGTCTGGATGCTGCGAAGTGGGTTGGCGGCTGGTAAGGAGGCTGGAGGGATTAGCCGACCAAGCAAGGAGGAGGAGAAGGGTTGGTCGATGTTGCAGGTGGGGCTTGCGACAATGGCAAGAGAGGGGAAAGGTAGCCAACGGCTGGAAACAATAAGGCAACACTAGTGGATGGGTAAAAAGCAGAGGAGGGGGAATGCGTGAGGGATTAGGACGATGTAGTCACTACCTTAGAGCAGGATACAGTCGGAGCACAACCTGTTATCAAATACAACCCTAATAAGCAAAAGCATCCGGAGGCAGAACTCAGAATTTCAGATTCAACAAAAACTAACCTAAGCAAGCAAAACAACAAATATATAATAGCTAGTAGATAAAATAGGAAGAGGAACCCCCTTTGAGCGGCAACTAGAAAAGGGGAGAAGAGCGGTAAACAAAAGCAAGGAGAGGAGGTGTGATATCTCCCGTTCCGTAAAGGTCGGACGGTCCAGCAAGGGATGGAACAGAATCTATCCTGACTGGTTTAGCTGGCCATCTAGCAAGTTGGTTCAGTCGGCCTCCATAGCCCCGCGTCATACAGAGGGAGGCTTCACAAGACAGAAAATGGGCAACAACTAGGGGTTGACACCAAGCACCTTACAGAGACACCAAGAGGTCAAGTTTTCGATGTGATGAGAATTACCAAGGAGTCTGTTGCAAAAATCGAACATTACATGTTCTCAAAGTCTGTGACGAGGTGGCGAGGGATGAAAAAATAGAGAAAGTTGTGGGGGAGGAACGCCTTCATTTTTTTCCACCTTGAGTATAGGGGAATATTATTACACTTGTGCCTAAGGGGCAATTTAGTTTTTTATTAACCTAAGGGTAATTGAGACTTTTATAGTTTATTAGTATTTCTTATAAATAGACCCTAATAAGTTTAGGATTAGGTATGCAGGAGATTATTATTGTGAGTCTGAGGTTTAGGATTTGGGTGAGATTTTCTGCCTCTCGAATTTGTAGGGTTTGGGAGAAATCGCCTACCTCTCAAATTGTGGGTGATTATCTTATGTACTCCTGTCGAGTTGTTTGATATTCATGCAATAAAATATTTATTGGCCCTAATTTATGTGAGAAAATCTATCTCAAATCCTATTAGGTTGTCGATCCCTAAAAAAATTACCAATAAAAAAGGCTCAAGACTTAACTCAAAAAGTTGTACCAAAAGGTCCATGTTAATTTTAAAACAAGCAATTGTTAGGGAAGGTAAAAAAATAATGTCAGGAGCTATTTCAACCAAGAGGATAGTGGGGCCATTAAATGGGATCAACAAGCATCAATAAGCCTACCTGACAAAAAAATAGTCTACTTTGATACCCAGGAAAACGTCGATCAACCCAAAGTTTTGCTTGGACATGTTGTTGATCTCATTTTTAGTGAGGTCTTAGTCTCCTACTCCCAGAACCCATAATTCAGCCTTAAGAGTTCCTTGTTGACCATCCTAACGGACTAGTAATGCAGCCCACCTCCCATAGAACTTCAAACCGCTTCTTAACTCATTTTTGTGAAGAACTCGCATGAGTGGTTCCAAGCACTCAACTTCTAGTTGCAAGGGCTAAGGACCAACATGTAGAGGACCCGAAAACAAGTTCATATAGGATCAAACGACCTTAGGTGAACCCATTTGTGACTCGAATACTCGCGAACGCCGCATTCACGCACTCACTGCACCCCACACGACTTTGACTTGATTTGACTTGTCTACCGGTGAGTTTGTCCGGACGACCCCGGATGACGAAAAGACCGCACCAACGTGTCCGGAACGTGGACTTTATCTAGGAAGGACACCCATATCGCTATGGTTTCGCGCGCGAGCGACTAGCAAGGATATCGATGCACATTTCTCTTAGCGGTACGCTGGCCTGAGCTTAACCCAGGTCCGACTCGGGTTCGATTCAGGCTAGATATGTGCTAAGCACGGGCTAATTATTTCAGCTCAAAAAAAATTTCAAATTTCAAATTTTAAATTTCAAATTTATCATTTAATCCTCCCATTAAGCTTTTCCAATTAAGCTGGCTGCATGAAAGGAAGGTATTCAATTCCCCGCCAAAGCTCTCGAGTAACGGCTCGCTCATCTTCGATTATACAAATTAGCCATGTATCTTCCCCTGCAGAGGATTCCGGATTCGACTCCATCTTCCTCTCTCGACGAGATTCGGCTCCGCTCAATCCCTCACGCCTCTCCTCTGCATCGGAGCTCCCATTCGTCTCTTCCGCTCTAATCACCTGCCGGCTTCTTCTCTTCCCCGCGCCAAACAGCCACTCCGTTCGAACTCGCCTCCCTCCTCTTCTGCACTGAAGCCCTAGACACCTCCCGTCTGTGCACTGAAGTCCTCGCTCACCTCTTCCTCGCCCGATCGAAGCTCTCCTCCTCTCTGCGAACAGAACCCCCGCACTCCTCTCCGAACCGAAGTCGCTCGCCTATTCCCTACACCGAAGTTTGCATACTCCCTGTACCGAAGCTTCGCTCGCCTCTCTCTCGCTCACGACAAATTTCGCTCACCGTTCCTTCTCCCGCACCGAAATCGCCCGATATCGCCTCCCTCCTCTTCTCGCAGAAGAAACTCCGCTCACCTGCTTCGATCTTCTCTGCACCGAGGCTTTTGACTCTTTCTTTCTCTGTCACCTGCTTCGACTCGCTCGACTTCGCCTCTTCACCTCGGCACAGAGGTCTTTTCTTGGCTCTCCTTTATCGATTGAAGCATCGCTAGCTTACCTCTCCCTCTCACGACCGAATCCTCGCGCCTAACACTCTCACCGAGTTGAATTCCCCTTTCCTCCTCTCGAACACGGTAGGAGGAGACGAGCATTCTCGAGTCACAGTCACGTACGTATTTTTAAGCGCAACAGCTGAAGCAGAGGAGAACGGCTTGTGGCACTGCACTAGTTCTACACCACATTCTTCCAGTTTTTGATCTTCTGCAAACACAAGGTGATGGGTTTCTTGTCTTTTTCTTTACTGGTAGAATGCATAGGAACTGAGTGGCATGCTAGTAAAGCTTTCTTAACCTTTGTTTTTTATACTCTACATTGGCATGTTGTGTTCTTTCATCTGCACTTCAGGAATCATTTCAAAGCTATTTAATCTGCATTATTTTTATAGCGTGTCTCACAACAATTAATTTTAATCTGTCCTATATTCTAGTGTAAAGTGTTGTGGTTATTTGAAAGTTGAATGATAGTGAGCTGAATTGCATAATAAGTTGAGAGTAATGTATAATGTGATAAACAACTAAGCATGGTTAAAAGGCTGGTGACGATTGTAATCTTTTTACCATTGCGGAGTCTTTCTGTTATCGAAATTGTGAAGATCCTTATGTTGATTAAATGAGTTTGCTTGTCTGAATCGATTGTTTGGATAGGAAACATTACATACATACTGCGGAATTCATATGTATTTACATATCCAGCACCCAAGTCTTGGAATCAACTTGTAAGTCAATCATATGTACTTATATGCCTAATACCTAAGTTTTGTTTTACATACATGCCACTCAATTGCTATGTGCTTGCATATCTATCACATTGGCTTCAATTTTTACGTGCATACCATACAATGCTTATATTCTCTGCATATGTGGAACCTAAGCTTTATAGTTACACCACTCTGATCTTTAATTCTACGTAAGAGGTATTTCTATTTCTTAATGTGAAATGTATCTTTTTATGCTTAGGATTTATATGCTAATTTGGAAATAATTTGGTCACCATTTTGGGACAATTTCAACACTATTTTGGGGTGCTTTTGCTTGCTGATTTAAAAAGGCTTATTTAAAGTCTGATTTTAACGCACTGTTTTGGAGCCACTTTAAGTGCAAATTTGAACTGATTTTATGCACTGTTTTGGAGCTACTATAGATGTTGATTTGGGCTGATTTCGATTGCTATTTTGGAGTCACTTTATGTGTCGATTCGGGCCGATTTTGTGCATTGTCTTGGAACAAACTTAAGTACTCTTCTTGAGTCTATTTAATTACAGTTGTTGAAAGATTTCACATGTTTTTAGGTTGATTCACTTGTTATTTCCTCTTTTGATTTATTAATTTTGAAAGTGGATCAACCTTTTCTTTTCGTTTGTTTTATTTATTTTTAAATGATTAAGTCATAAAGATGGGGATTGATGATTTAATTAATTGAAAGATATAGAAAATCTTAAATCACCTTAAGCATAAGTTAAAGAGTAGTCTTCCTAGAGTTTTAGGAGCACACCCTAGGTGAGTCCATCCACCTGGTCCTCAGTATAGACCTCCTAGATTTTAGGAGCACACTCTAGGTGAGAATCCATCCGCCTAACTCAGCATATGCTTCCTAGATTTTAGGAGCACACCCTAGGTGAGAGTCCATCCATTTAATTCTCAGCATAGACTTCCTATATTTTAGGAGCACACCCTAGGTGAGTGTTCATTCACCTAATTTTTGAATAAATAACAAAACTTGACGCTTGACCCTGATTCACAAACTGATCAAGACACTAGACACCAGGATGCACCGAGATGTAGTTCATGCTCCCTTAATTAAATCAACAGTAAAATTCCCACAATGACTTAACCAATAATGAAACCCAGTGCACCGGGATTTGAGCTTAGATATACACTTAAATCCTCCTGACAATTGAGGAATTTTGTTAATGTCACATATGGATCATCGGACTAGGAAAAGCCTAGGGTCTAAGTGGCGAGGGCGATGACGACATTGCTTATGTGTGCTTAAACGAGGGATACGAAGGGAAATTATTAGAATGATATCTCCTACCTCAAGGATCTTCTATAAGAGAGAGGAAATGATCGATGATGATATTCGCCGACCCTTGGTGAGATTGTTTCACCCGACGCTCTTAAGTTGTCAGTAGTTCTAGCACGATTAGAGTGACTAACATATGGACTACACGGCTTTACAAAAATATTTACAAAAATAAAATAAAAATTTCTTTTGCATGTTAAAAAGAACTCTGCATAAAAAGGAATTGAACAACAACATTTGCATGAAAATTTTTTCTATGAAAATTTATAAAAATTCATGGTTAGTCATTTGGATTGAGGTTAAGAACTACCTTCTGTAGATTTTCGAGTTGGCAACTTTTACTCAAGGTCAGGAAACACACAGCCCAACTATGAGCCCCCACTTTTACCACTGTCTTATACCCAGTCCTGATCTGTCATATGTGGTTACAGGTTTCTTTTGCTCGTGATTTTTACAACTCATTTTTTCTGACTTTCGCATTGAGTTTTATCGTCTTGTTTGATTTTCTTGCGAGTTTATTTAAATCTGCTGCAAATCATATTATGCTCACAACATTAATAACGCAACAGTAGCAGATGCTCAGCATAAATCACCAATCTCAAACACTTAAACACTGAAGTCATCGCTATGACAAGAGCTTAGAGCCAACTTTGTGGGCAGCATGACGAGGAATTCAGACCAAGCAGCAAGATGATCTTTTTCAGCATTATCCCTTTCTAACATAATAACAGCCTATAGGACTTCGAGATAGTTTGCCCAGCGCGACGTAAATCCTCACATCTTCTTTAGGCTCATGTACAACCATGTTGTGCAGCGTAAGTTCTAACTCGCCTTAGGTTCCGAGGTTGTCGTGTGACACAACGTAAACCCTCTTATCTTCGCAGGTTATTTGCATAATCGAGTATTATGCAAATGAAAGTCCCAAAAAATAAAATTGGCAGGATTGAACAATTGAATATCATCATCTCTAAAAAAGCAGCCACACAGTAGGATAGTTTAGGAAGTCACTGAGAGTTCCTCAGAATCTGTGAAATCCCTTACCTTTTCTTTTCTTTAGACTCCTGAAATAACTGTTCATATTTGAGCCACTCCCACTTATTTTTCCACGTCCTATCGTGAAAACCTAAACTTTAGAATCCTGAAGACTAATACCTCTGATCATTATCGAGAGTTTTCTCAATTGACACCGGTCATTTGAGATGTAATTTAACTATAGGGGCTTGCTTTTATAGGGAACTTGAAATCCAGGTAAAATAAACACTATTTAATCTTTGTATTAGATAGTGAAACTTGTCGGTCATACATAAAAGGTTCGCAGACCAAACGGATGTTACAAATCTCTTAGTTTGCAGGATTGGGTCTATCGCCGAGGTCTACACTTATCTTTCGGGAATGTGTAGTATTCGCGGTATCGAGCATGATTATGCAAACTACTAGACTAATGAGATCCATTTGGTCTCATTTTTCAAAAATTAAAACATACTACTTTTAAAACTCTCAAATTACATATCTATTATATTAAATTAAATTTCAAAAACTATTTTCATATCCATATTTTCAAATAATCTATCAAAAAGTTTACCGACACATGTATCCCAATCAAGCTAACAATGAAAGCATGCAAAAAACAGGTCAGGCAATAATCAAAAAATAAGAAGGCCATAAAATAGGTTTAAGAGCTAAATTAACACGCCTTCACAAAATGAATCTCTGTAAAGTAACAAAGCACATGAAAATTTGCAACTAAGTCTAAGTGACAAATAAATTTAAGAGCTCGCACAAATTTATAGATAGAATATTCTTTAACCAATTTTATCCAGACTCTAGCTTGACCTGTACTGAATTTTCACTCATTTAGGGGGTCACCAGGCCAGCTTGACCATGTAAAATGTGAAAATACTATTAAT
The DNA here is from genome assembly GCA_002079205.1 of Phalaenopsis hybrid cultivar. Classification (NCBI taxonomy): domain Eukaryota; kingdom Viridiplantae; phylum Streptophyta; class Magnoliopsida; order Asparagales; family Orchidaceae; genus Phalaenopsis; species Phalaenopsis hybrid cultivar. The sequence continues at coordinate 194,461 of JXCR01058770.1, forward strand.
CCCACAACCCCAAGGCAGAGGAGTCTTCCCCGCTCCTTTATGCATATATTAGCTCTCCTCCAGTCCAAAAAAGCCCTTGCAAAACATTATCAAACTCATGAATTAAGTCTGTTTGGGGCAGCTGCAGCTTAATAATAAGTTGCTGTGCAACACAAAAAACTGGTTGTATGTTTATTTTTTGCAGCTTGAAAACAGCTGTATTATTTTTATTTCTGGACAAATCACTATTTTGCCCCTATATAGTAATGTTGTTTGCAACAAAACTGTGACACAAATACATTTTATTTTTTAGGGACAAAAATTTTAATGCAAAAGAGTAAAAAAAATAAGATCTACATCTCACTTAACAGTGAATATCATAGTTAGCAAAATTAAAAAAAATTATATTAAAATAATATTTAATAATATAATAATATTATTCTTAAAATACAGACGACGTATGTCACAAGCTAAGCCGTCCTCCAGAGATACTCTCTATATCTGGTCACTCTAGGTGGTAGAACCTTTCAGCCTATCTGCCTATCGACAAAACTCACAATTCTCTGTGATTCTCCGTGGAAATCAGTAGAACTGTCTCCCGTAGCTATGTGGCTGACATGAAATTAGCAGAGAACTCTGAAGTCTACAGTGGCACTGCAGTCCTCGGGAGATACTAAAAATCCTCAAGCTCATCTTTCATAAATACTTTAAAAGACATCTCATTAAACATAGCACGAGTAGAAATTGATAAAATAAGTAATTAATTACTGTTTTATGCAAAAGTGAGATCTCAGAGAACTCAGTATATCAACCAACGAATCTATCACTACAAGAAGACAACAAACCTTATAAAAAAGGAGTTTTTGGTTGTCTTTAACCCCACGTAATATCAAACTCGTGTGTGTCCCATATACATATCACCAAAAAAGGTCATCCAGGAGAACCTGAAAAATTGTAGCACCGAAAAAAAGAGAGAAACTTGGTTACCTTCATTAGGATTTCACATTTGACACCAACCAACAACGACAAACAAACCATCCAAAAGAACCCATAAGATCAAACATCTTATCATAGACGTCTCAAACCCATCAAAAGAAAAACAAAAGAAATGCAAAAAAAAAAAACACTTACAAACAGTGTAAAAAATCCCAACAATCAAATATCAAATAAAGAAACAGAAATAAACATGTACTATATAAAATACAAATACAATAAATTGTGAATCTCTTCAACAACAATTACAATTAATAATATAATGAATACTCAAATCATCCTCCTACTATCGCATTCATAATTTGTTCCCTCAATTCTGTCATCTCTCTTGCACCTTCCCCGTCTTTAATATAGGTCTTGGGAACATCATTTTCAGCCTGTGACAAAGACTATCCAAGATAGTACTCAAATGCCTCGGAAGAGACAAAACCATCAAGACATTAACACATCCACANGTTAGGTTGTCAATATCTAAAAAAGTTACCAATTAAAAAGGCTTGGTCAAGACTAACTCCAAAAGTTGTACCAAAAGGGGTTCCACGTTAATTTTAAGAGAAACAATTGTTCGGGAAGGTATAAAAAAAATGTGAGGAGCTATTTCAACCAAGAGGATAGTGGGGCCATTAAATGGGATCAACAAGGACCAATAAGCCTACCTGACAAAAAAATAGTCTATCAAAGTCTACCCAGGAAAACACTGATCAACCCAAAGTTTTGCTTGGACATGTATCCCAATCAAGCTAACAATGACCAAAATTCATGAAAGCATGCAAAAAACAGGTCAGGAAATAATCAAAAAATAAGAAAGCCATAAAATAGGTTTAAGAGATAAATTAACAAGCCTTCACAAAATGAATCTGTGTAAAGTAACAAAGCACGTGAAATTTTGCAACTAAGTCTAAGTGACAAATAAATTTAAGAGCTCGCACAAATTTATAGATAGAACATTCTTTAACCAAATTTATCCAGACTCTAGCTTGACCTCTACTGAATTTTTACTCATTTGGGGGGTCACCAGGCCAGCTTGACCATGTAAAATGTGAAAATACAATTAATCCCACAACTCCAAGGCGAAGGAGTCTTCCCCGCTCCTTTATAAATATATTAGCTCTCCTCCATCCTCTCCAACAAGTACTTTCCATCTCCGGTCTAAAAAAGCCCTCGCAAAACATTGTCAAACCCATGAATTAAGTCTGTTTGGGGCAGCTGCAGCTTAATAATAAGTTGTTGTGCAACACAAAAAATGGTTGTATGTTTGTTTTTTGCAGTTTGAAGACAGCTGTATTATTTTTATTTATGGACATCACTATTTTGCCCCTATATAGTATTGTTGTTCGCAACAAAACTGTGACACCAATACATTTTATTTTTTAGGGACAAATTTTGATGCAAAAGAGTAAAAAAAAATAAGATCTACACCTCACTGAACAGTGAATATCATGGTTACTAAAATTAAGAAAAATAATAATAAAATAATATTTAATAATATAATAATATTATTCTTAAAATACAGACGACGTATGTCACGAGCTAAGATGTCCTCTAGAGATATTCTCCATGCCTGATCACTCTCGGTGGTAGAACATTTCAGTCTATCTGTCTATCGACAAAACTCACAGTTCTCTGTGATTCTCCGTGGGAATCTGTAGAACTGTCTCCCGTAACTATGTGGCTGACATGAAGTTAGCAGAGAACTCTGAAGTCTACAGTGGCACTGCAACCCTCGGGAGAGACAAGAAATCCTCAAGCTCATCTTTCATAAATACTTTAAAAGACATCTCATTAAACATAGCACGAGTAGAAATTGATAAAATAAGTAATTAATTACTGTTTTGTGCAGAAGTGAAGTCTCAGAGAACTCGGTATATCAACCAACGAATCTATCACTACAAGAAGACAACAAACCTTATAAAAAAGGAGATTTTGGTTGTCTTTAACCCCACGTAATATCAAACTCGTGTGTGTAACATATACATATCACCAAAAAAGGTCATTTAGGAGAACCTGAAAAACCGTAGCACCGAAAAGAAGAGAGGAACTTGGTTACCTTCATTAGGATTTCACATTTGACACCCAACAACAACGACAAACAGATCATCCAAAAGAACTCATAAGATCAAACATCTTATCATAGACATCTCAAAAGAAAAACAAAAGAAATGCAAAAGGAAAAAAAACACTTACAAACAGTGTAAAAAATCCCAACAATCAAATATCAAATAAAGAAACGAAAATAAACATGTACTATATAAAATACAAATACAATAAATTGTGAATCTCTTCAACAACAAGTAAAATTAATAATATAATGAATACTCAAATCATCATCCTACTATCGCATTCATAATTCGTTCCCTCAACTCTGTCATCTCTCTTGCACCTTCCTCGTCTTTAGTATAGGTCTCGGGAACAACATTTTCAGCCTGTAACAAAGACTATCCAAGATAGTACTCAAATGCCTCGGAAGAGACAAAACCATCAAGACATTAACACATCCACAACACCACCACCTCCACACACAGACATCAACACATCCACAACACCACCACCACCTCCACACACCAGACATCAAGACAACACTGCAATCGCCATATCTGAGGCTGTTTGGTTGATGCGGTGAGGTTGTGTTTGGGAAAAATCAGCTTCAATACATAATAACANACCTCCACACACCAGACATCAAGACAACACTTCAATCACCATATCTGAGGCTGTTTGGTTGATGCGGTGAGGTTGTGTTTGGGAAAAATCAGCTTCAATACATAATAACACCTATCATCACCATACCAAACCAACATTTTCATCACTAACACACCACCACATTAACCACCAACATCACAGGACAACCATATTCGGCCAACAACACCGAACAACATTACTAAAATTTTGTGCAACATCAGAATTTTAGACATCACAATAACCACCACCACCAAAGAATTTTGGGCAACATCACAATGACCACCATCACCATCCAAAGAATTTTGGGCAACATCACGGTGACCACCACCACAACCCGAAAAATTTCAAGCAACATCACAATAACCACCACCACCACCCGAAATATTTCAAGCAACATCACAGTAACCACCACCACCACCCAAAACATTCCGCAAACCGAATAGAGCACAGAGAGCCCAATATCACAGAAAAACACAAAATCAAATTGAATATAACATAGAAGTAAACAATCAAATCGAATAGAATACAGAGAGGTCAATATCACTGAACAACCCGTCACAATACCAACACTAAAGAAAATTATAAAATCCAAATAACAGAACGTCCAAAATCCAACATCAGTGCACAACCATCCAAAAATCATCAACCGAATGAAGCTCAAAGAAGCTAAAATGATCACAAAATCAAAATGTCAGAAAATATATAATGTTAGAAAATACCGTGGGTCAATGAAGAACAAATAAACCAAACGAAGCTGAAGAACGAAGGGGATAGGGAGAGAAGAAGAAAGACAAATCCTTGTCACCGGAGCCTTGAATCTGAGAGGAGAACAAATGTTACCTTTAGGGCATAATCATGAGAGGGGAGAGAAGGACAAAAGAGAGAAAAGCTCGCGAGAGAGGGGAGAGAGAGACACGAGGAGAGCCCGGGGTAAGGCAGTAAAAGCCGAAGATAAATGAAAGACGAAACGTGGGCCGCGGGGTCAAACCCGCGACCCGCATTTATTATGTAACACAGTCGGCTTTTCCAAAACGCATACTGAACGCAATATCTAAACGTTGCTACGGGCGTTTTCAAAACATGTCGCACTGAAAAGGCTGCCCAAACGAGCTCTAAGAGCAAACTCACACAAGTAGAAGGTGAATGGTGTGTTCTAAACTTTTTTCTCCCTCACTCATATACTCTCTCTCATGCATTTACCTTTCTATGTTTCTATGAAGTTTTTCATGTTGGATCTAAATACTAAAGAGCCTATGACCTACCATAACTATCAACGTTGTTACCTACATGGGGACGCAAGCCCTAAGCTAAGTGATGTGAGGTTTCGACCACAAGTTTGCCATTCTCCAACAACTAAGGTAGTTCTAACCCATAATGGAGTAAAGTAAACCCATAATGGAGTAGGGTATAACTCTAGATCTCAACAATCAAAACATGACCAATTCTCATTAGGGAGAAATGTAATAATCGCTCCAAAGCATGTACATTTAAATGTTGGGTGTGAATCTCTCGAAAGTATCAAAAGTACTACACATTGCTCATACCATTTTTTATATATGAAACTCTCTAGTGGCACCTGAATAAGAGAAATGCAAGCTAGTGGCATGAAACACCCCACATGGATGATGGAACAAATAAACTTAAACCAGAGTGCCTATAATTCATTCCTGTGATGAATGAAGCTCTAAAAACATTGTTATGGAGAACTTCAAATGATGGCATTATAATCAATCAAAATTCCACTGATCTTTTCCTGTCAATCAACTCAAATTCAAGTTTATACAAACTCAGGTTAATCTAAACCAAATCAAATCATTGGTTTTAAATCGGCAAGATTCCAAAATCTAAAATTGGTTTTAACATGACAAGGTTCCAAAATCTAAAATTTTAGCCTATCATAAACCAAATTCATAAACTGAAATGCATAATATTTAAATAAAATCACTAAACCTCATTTGGAAAGAATTCAATGTTATTAAAATTCATTAGCCATCATAATTCCTCAGTTATCCTTCAATCACCTAAGAGCACCATTATCCAAAAGCAAACTAAAAAACTAAAAATTTCGTGCTCACCTCAATCAATATAAGTAGTATGTGCTGCAACATCCCATATTTAACAAAAAAATTTAAAATCTCCAAAGAAAAATTATAATATTGGTGAATCACTACTCTCAATTAACTTTGCATACCAAAAAAATTTCAGCTCAAAACCTCATATTTTAAAGTACCAAATGATCAGTGAATTTTCAAAAAATACCAATAAGTTCTAGAAAATTTTGTAAATTATAAAAAGTTTTACAGAATGTTTGTCTCATCAAACTCTATCCACAAAGAAATTTTAATCAATATTTCATTTGATTTAATCACAACAATTTTATCTCTTGAAATTATTTTAAAACTTTCTAAAAATTCAGCAATCCAAATTTTAATAAGAGATCATAAAAATTTATAAATATAGTTATTTCATTGACCCATACATTTACTAAAGTCAAAGCTCCCTCGTACAAAAATATGATCCTTCACAAAATTACCAAAATACACTGCTCCTACTTTTCACAAAAAATTATAAAAATAAGAAAACTTCATTTTACTATTAATTTTACAAAATCACCAAATGACATGAAAAACATATAAGTCTATTGCCCCTTCATCAATCCTCTGAACTAAGGTTAAACTATCTCCTCCAGACAGGTCTAAACTAACACCCCTATGAAATGAAGATAAAATGAAGACCCATAAATAAAATTCTCCTAAATTTTTACCAACCTTACATGATGAGGATAAACAACCCTAGCAAGATAAAGATAAATCAATACAGTTAACAGATTCCCTCTTCTCCCATGTAACAAGGTTAGCATTATAAATTTTCCCTAAAATATATCATTATGTGCATCCACAAAAAATGCAATAAATTCATTCCATCAAGAATAAAGCATAGTCCTACACCAAAGATGCGCCCTAAAATGCCTAATGCATTAAATCTTATTCCCGTTGAGNCAAGAAATTTTAATCAATATTCCATTTGATTTAATCACAACAATTTTATCTCTTGAAATTATTTTTAAAACTTCCTAAAAATTCAGCAATCCAAATTTTAATAAGAGATCATAAAAATTTATAAATATAGTTATTTCATTGACCCATACATTTACTAAAGTCAAAGCTCCCTCGTAAAAAAATATGATCCTTCTCAAAATTACCAAAAATACACTGCTCCTACTTTTCACAAAAAATATGAAAATAAGAAATCTTCATTTTACTATTAATTTTACAAAATCACCAAATGACATGAAAAACATATAACTCTATCGCCCCTTCATCAATCCTCTGATCTGAGGTTAAACTATCTCCTCCAGACAAGTTTAAACTAACACCCCTATGAAATGAAGATAAAATGAAGACCCATAAACAAAATTCTCCTAAATTTTTACCAACCCTACATGATGAGAATAAACAACCCTAGCAAGATAAAGATAAATCAATACATTAAACAGGTTCCCTCTTCTCCCATGTAACAAGGTTAGCATTATAGATTTTCCTTAAAATATATCATTATGCGCATCCACAAAAAATGCAATAAATTCATTCCATCCAGAATAAAGCATAGTCCTACACCAAAGATGCGCCCTAAAATGCCTAATGCATTAAATCTTATTCCCGTTGAGACTATTTTGGATCTACCTCATTAAGTCCGCTTGTAAAATCAAGCCTCTCAGCCAACATGCCAAATACCCAAACCAACCTAATTTAGTCACCATGAATCAAGCAAAGTTACCTTTAAATGTTGGAACATACCAAATCAAACCATATATATTCCCAAAAAGATGTTTTATCAAAACACAAAGTAAATTAACCCAAATGTTGCATCCACTTGAGCAAGGCTTGATTACCCCGGTATAGCCCACTCTAATCCCACCTGCAAGCAACAAAATCAAAACTTAAATCCTAGAAAGTTGTCATTAAATCCATAATGCCCCTAATAACTCCAATGAACAATCTCCAGTCAATCCTCAACCGCAAAATTTTAAAAAACGCCCCAAAAAAATGCATATATTTAAAATGTCATCCATAAAAGTCTCTAATGAATGCCCCTTTAAGCATATAAAAGCAATATCTCTAAAAATATATCAAAATTGAAATATATATATATAAATTATTAAAATCCAAAAAACTACACAAACATATTAATTATTGTGCTCAAAGCAAGATCCTNGACAAATGCCCTTTAAGCATATGGAAGCAATATCTCTAAAAATATATCAAAATTGAAAAAAAATATATATAAAAATTATTAAAATCTAAAAAACTACACAAACATATTAATTATTGTGCTCAAAGCAAGATCCGCCCTACAAACAAAGCTAATGAAAGGCGGTGAATTCAGCTCGACCCAAACTCACAAATAAGTCAACATTAGATCAGTGTTATCAAATAAACCCAACTCAAAATNCCTCCCTACACACAAAGCTAATGAAAGGCGATAAATTCAGCTCGACCCAAACTCACAAATAAGTCAACATTAGATCAGTGTTATCAAATAAACCCAACTCAAAATTGCATAAGAATACAAATAAGGCATGCATGCCTTGATTGGTCGTTAACCTAAGCATGAAAATGCCGTATAATGCTGTTACAACCAAATTACATGTATTCGTCAATGTTACGCATCCAAGCATTCTATTTTGTTTGATGCATCTAATAAGCCAAATCCCTTTGTTAATCTATGACGGTTTANTCTAAAAATTAAAACATGTTAATTTCAAAACCCAAACTATATATCCATTATATTAAATTAAATTTCCAAAAATTATTTTCATATTTCATATTTTCAAATCTATCAATCTCGAAAAAGTTGACCGACAACAACCATCCAAAAATCATCAACTGAATGAAGCTCAAAGAAGCTAAAAAGATCACAAAATCAAAATGCCAGAATATATAATGTTAGAAAATATCGTGGGCCAATGAAGAACAAATAAACCAAACGAAGCCGAAGAATGAAGGGGATAGGGAGAGGAGAAGAAAGGCAAATCCTTGTCACCGGAGCCTTGAATCTGAGAGGAGGAGAGCTGATGTTACCTTTAGGGCATAATCATGAGAGGGGAGAGCAGGACAAAAGAGAGCAAAGCTCGCGAGAGAGGGGAGAGAGAGACGCGAGGAGAGCCCGGGGTAAGGTAGTAAAAGCCGAAGAAAAATGAAAGACGAAACGCAGGTCGTGGGCACAGTCGGCTTTTCCAAAACGCATACTGAACGCAATATCTAAACGTTGCTGCGGGCGTTTTCAAAACATGTCGCGCCGAAAAGGTTGCCCAAACGAGCTCTAAGAGCAAACTCACACAAGTAGAAGGTGAATGGTGTGTTCTAAACTTTTTTCTCCCTCACTCATATACTCCTTGCATTTACCTTTCTATGTTTCTATGAAGTTTTTCATGTTGGATCTAAATACTAAAGAGCCTATGACCTACCATAACTATCAATGTTGTTACCTACATGGGGATGCAATCCCTAAGCTAAGTGATGTGAGGTTTCGACCACAAGTTTGCCATTCTCCAACAGCTAAGGTAGTTCTAACCCATAATGGAGTAAATTAAACCCATAATGGAGTAGGGTATAACTCTAGATCTCTACAATCAAAGCATGACCAATTCTCATTAGGGAGAAATGTAATAATTGCTCCAAAGCATGTACATTTAAATGTTGGGTGTGAATCTCTCGAAAGTATCAAAAGTAATACACATTGCCAGTCATACCATTTTTTATATATGAAACTCTCTAATGGCACCTAAATAAGAAAAATGCAAGCTAGTGGCATGAAACACCCCACATGGATGATGGAACAAATAAACTTAAACCAGAGTGCCTATAATTCATTCCTGTGATGAATGAAGCTCTAAAAACATTGTTATGGAGAACTTCAAATGATGGCATTATAATCAATCAAACATTCCACTGATCTTTTCCTGTCAATCAACTCAAATTCAAGTTTATACAAACTCAGGTTACTCTAAACCAAATCAAATCATTGGTTTTAAATCGACAAGATTCCAAAATCTAAAATTGGTTTTAACACGACAAGGTTCCAAAATCTAAAATTTTAGCCTATCATAAACCAAATTCATAAACTGAAATGCATAATACTTAANGCAAGATTCCAAAATCTAAAATTGGTTTTAACATGACAAGGTTCCAAAATCTAAAATTTTAGCCTATCATAAACCAAATTCATAAACTGAAATGCATAATACTTAAATAAAATCACTAATCCTCATTTGGAAAGAATTCAATGTTAGCTATTTTCTCCAAATGGTAAAATCCATTAGCCATCATAATTCCTCAGTATATCCTTCAATCACCTAAGAGCACCATTATCCAAAAGCAAACCAAAAAACTAAAAATTTCGTGCTCACCTCAATCAATATAAGTAGTATGTGCTGCAACATCCCATATTTAACAANTTTAAATAAAATCACTAAACCTCATTTGGAAAGAATTCAATGTTATTAAAATTCATTAGCCATCATAATTCCTCAGTTATCCTTCAATCACCTAAGAGCACCATTATCCAAAAGCAAACTAAAAAACTAAAAATTTCGTGCTCACCTCAATCAATATAAGTAGTATGTGCTGCAACATCCCATATTTAACAAAAAAATTTAAAATCTCCAAAGAAAAATTATAATATTGGTGAATCACTACTCTCAATTAACTTTGCATACCAAAAAAATTTCAGCTCAAAATCTCATATTTTAAAGTACCAAATGATCAGTGAATTTTCAAAAAATACCAATAAGTTCTAGAAAATTTTGTAAATTATAAAAAGTTTTACAGAAAGTTTGTCTCATCAAACTCTATCCACCAAGAAATTTTGATCAATATTCCATTTGATTTAATCACAACAATTTTATCTCTTGAAATTATTTTAAAACTTCCTAAAAATTCAGCAATCCAAATTTTAATAAGAGATCACAAAAATTTATAAATATAGTTATTTCATTGACCCATACATTTACTAAAGTCAAAGCTCCCTCGTAGAAAAATATGATCCTTCTCAAAATTACCAAAAATACACTGCTCCTACTTTTAACAAAAAAATTATGAAAATAAGAAATCTTCGTTTTACTATTAATTTTACAAAATCACCAAATGACATGAAAATCATATAAGTCTATCGCCCCTTCATCAATCCTCTGAACTGAGGTTAAACTATCTCCTCCAGACAAGTCTAAACTAATACCCCTATGAAATGAAGATAAAATGAAGACCCACAAATAAAATTCTCCTAAATTTTTACTAACCCTACATGATGAGGATAAACAACCCTAGCAAGATAAAGATAAATCAATACAGTTAACAGATTCCCTCTTCTACCATGTAACAAGATTAGCATTATAGATTTTCCCTAAAATATATCATTATGTGCATCCACAAAAAATGCAATAAATTCATTACATCCAGAATAAAGCATAGTCCTACACCAAAGATGCGCCCTAAAATGCCTAATGCATTAAATCTTATTCCCGTTGAGACTATTTTGGATCTACCTCATTAAGTCCGCTTGTAAAATCAAGCCTCTCAGCCAACATGCCAAATACCCAAACCAACCTAATTTAGTCACCATGAATCAAGCGAAGTTACCTTTAAATGTTGGACCATACCAAATCAAACCATATATATTCCCAAAAAGTTGTTTTATCAAAACACAAAGTAAATTAACCCAAATGTTGCATCCACTTGAGCAAGGCTTGATTACCCCGGTATAGCCCACTCTAATCCCACCTGCAAGCAACAAAATCAAAACTTAAATCCTAGAAAGTTGTCATTAAATCCATAATGCCCCTAATAACTCCAATGAACAATCTCCAGTCAATCCTCAACCGCAAAATTTTAAAAAACGCCCCAAAAAAATGCATATATTTAAAATGTCATCCATAAAAGTCTCTGACAAATGCCCTTTAAGCATATGGAAGCAATATCTCTAAAAATATATCAAAATTGAAAAAAAATATATATAAAAATTATTAAAATCTAAAAAACTACACAAACATATTAATTATTGTGCTCAAAGCAAGATCCGCCCTACAAACAAAGCTAATGAAAGGCGGTGAATTCAGCTCGACCCAAACTCACAAATAAGTCAACATTAGATCAGTGTTATCAAATAAACCCAACTCAAAATTCCATAAGAATACAAATAAGGCATGCGTGCCTTGATTGGTCGTTAACCTAAGCATGAAAATGCCCTATAATGCTGTTACAACCAAATTACATGTATTCGTCAATGTCACGCATCCAAGCATTCTATTTTGTTTGATGCATCTAATAAGCCAAATCCCTTTGTTAATCTATGACGGTTTAAAATTGGCAACTCAGCAAACTTCCAATTATTAAATTTCCTCAGTCCATGTCTTCCGAAAAACATTTTCAAGTCATGTTAATCTACTATCTCCGCTGACAAAACAAATTAGGGTTCATGACCTCCATCATCAACAAAATCATGGGATCTAGATATGGCAAATCATAAATCCCTACTGAAACCACAAGTGCAAGAATGGGTAATCTTCTAGTGTCTCAAGACATCGCAATGACCAATCTATAAGATAACCTACATTGTTAAACTTAATCTAAAGTTTTATACCCCGTGGAAAAGGTGACTAACAATACTAACTTATGCCCCTGAGAATTTTTTGAATCAGGGAAATAAAGTTCTCTTGAGGATGAAATCTCCAGATTGTGCTTTATCATTCCCTTCATCTGCAATTGGAAGGTATAATCTTCATTATTGGCTTTCTTCTTGAACTTGAGGGACGCGAAGACCATTACAAAGTCCACAAAGGTGAAGAATAACAAATGTATAATGATGATGATGAGGGTTGTTTAACAAATGATCATGTTCTAGTACTAGGTGAACCAATGTGTGACAATGCTAGAGCTTTCAAAAAGGTTGTTTAACACTCGAATGCACATCTAATACCAGTATATATTTAGTCCAAATTAAGCACTATAGTATTGTTGCATCGTTACAAATATAAAACTGGAATTATCCTCATGCATAAGAAAATTTAAAAAGTTTTGATTTAGATTTATAATGCCCGAGTTCTAAAGAGCAATATAAATGATGAACAAAACAAAATAGAAACAGTAGTGGAAATGGAAACATGTCAAAATTACAAGAATAAAATTGTATAGAAGAATTCTGAAACATAACACAAATAATAGGACATAAAAGAAGAAGCATCTGACATGGATTATAATAAATGATCATGTTATAAAATGGAAGAGAAATAGTAAAGAAGTCACAATAAATAATACCTTCAGCAGTGCATCTACTGCAACTATAACTCCGGACACAACAAATGTGCGCGTGAAAGCTTCCAAATCACCAGCATGATTTCCTTGAAGTAAAAAGGCAATCAAGCTGACTTCCAGAAACAGCATTCCTGATTGTGTGCATAGTGATAACATGTTCCATGAAAACTCCTTCGTAGGTGTACATTGCCATGACTGAATTCCATGAAAAGATAAGAATAAATTTATAAACTATTCAGCTGTTGTGGCAATAAATTATCAAGAATCATCTGTTACATTGAATACTAACTAAATAAAAAAGAAGCAAATAGAGAATAATTTTTAATAGCATCACACTTTGAGTTAGATATAAGCAAAGAACCATAACATGAGATTTGCATGAATATGGTATAAGATAAGGAATTTCGCAAATTGACTTTGTGTTGAGAGTATGCAACACAGACCAATTTTTTTTCATTTTAAAAGCACAGTCTTATCTTTATGTCCCACACGGGCGTAAAAAATAAAAAAGGCCACAAGTAAAGAAATAAGCTGGTTAAATCTGCGGAGCAAGGGCTCAAACTTGATCCGGACATTTCTTTACTTCAGTAGTGGGTAAAAGTAAAATGAGAACTGCGCAACGTACTTCTATCCAGACTGTGTATGACAAGTTCGGTTGAATAACACTTATCCAAATGAATTTCCAATTATTTCTTCACAAAAGGTGGATTAAATTGAAATTAGGTCTCTTACCAACCAAAAGCTATTGGACCTAAACTTCCCAAATGAACTAATTTCCTGGATGCTCTTCTTCCAGATAAATCTAATGCTTTTTAAGATCCAAATAAGCCTTAAAAAAACTTATAAGTAAAATCTTGTTCATAATATAAAAGGCAGCCTGCTGATAAATACATGTTAAAAAGTGTGAGTAGTAGAAGTGATGCCACTAAGTAAAATAATGCATTTTCTTCTGATCTCGATTGGCTTGACCAGCTTGCAGCTCAATAATATCACTCCACAAATCCAGTTACTAGAAGAAAACACAAGTTTTAACTTGTAGGTGATTGCACAATTATGACAAAAAAAATTTATCCTTAGTTCCCAGCATTTCCTAGAGGAAATTGCCGAAATCCTAGTAGTCTGTCATTGTTATGATATTAAGATAAGCTTCGCAAATTGGTAAATAAGTTGTCGTGGTGTAGTTAATAATCTAGCGATACTACACAATTTAGATGCACGATTAAAAAAAAATCTACATGCTACCAATTATTAAATTTTGCAAACTGATGTAGAAATAGCAAGCACTTCTTTTTATCCCAACAATAATTTCAGTGCTTGTTAAAACCTAAAATCAAAAGAACAAATAGAAAATTTCAGCAACGATCAAGTTTCGTGCAACAAAAAGAAATTTGAAATGTATTATATTTGCTAAAATTTCAACCATGCGTGCAAACCAACCACTACTGAATTTAAAAACATTATCGAGGGTATAAATCACTGCAGAAAAAGATAGATCCGAGCCTCAAGTTGGTATAAGATAGTTAGCACTAGAAAACAGTCATCAACACTTGAGAAGTGCATGAAAAAACACATCCAACCGACACATAAAAAAGAACTAAGGAAAAAAAATAGAATTTTAATTCATTACTCCAGGATCAATAAATTTAATGGGCCTTAAGGTTCCGATTTATATAGCCAATGAATGACCCGCAATAAGAAATTCCTCAGAATTTTCCTCCATCTAGTCAAGGATTGTAAATTCCAATTCTCTCTCCATGTAAACAACAAGGATCAGCATAAATTTCATAATTTTTCATATGTATACATGNATAACATGTTCCATGAAAACTCCTTCGTAGGTGTACATTGCCATGACTGAATTCCATGAAAAGATAAGAATAAATTTATAAACTATTCAGCTGTTGTGGCAATAAATTATCAAGAATCATTTGTTACATTGATACTAACTAAATAACAAAGAACCAAATAGAGAATAATTTTTAATAGCATCACACTTTGAGTTAGATAAAAGCAAAGAACCATAACATGAGATTTTGCATGAATATGGATAAGATAAGGAATTTCTCAAATTGACTTTGTGTTGAGAGTATGCAACACTGACCACTTTTTTTTTTCATTTTAAAAGCACAATCTTATCTTTCTGTCCCACACGCGCGTACAAAATAAAAAAGGCCACAAGTAAAGAAAATAAGCTGGTTAAATCTGCAGAGCAAGGGCTCAAACTTGATCTGGACATTTCTTTACTTCTGTAGTGGGTAAAAGTAAAATGAGAACTGCGCAACATACTTCTATACAGACTGTGTATGACAAGTTCGGTTGAAAAACACTTATCCAAATGAATTTCCAATTATTTCTTCACAAAAGGTGGATTAAATTGAAATTAGGTCTCTTACCAACCAAAAGCTATAGGACCTAAACTTCCCAAATGAACTAATTTCCTGGATGCTCTTCTTCCAGATAAATCTAATGCTTTTTAAGATCCAAATAAGCCTTAAAAAAACTTATAAGTAAAAACTTGTTCATAATATAAAAGGCAGCCTACTGATAAATACATGTTAAAAAGTGTGAGTAGTAGAAGTGATGCCACCAAGTAAAATAATGCATTTTCTTCTGATCTCTATTGGCTTGACCAGCTTGCAGCTCAATAATATCACTCCACAAATCCAGTTACTAGAAGAAAACACAAGTTTTAACTTGTAGGTGATTGCACAATTATGACAAAAAAAATTTATCCTTAGTTCCCAGCATTTCCTAGAGGAAATTGCCGAAATCCTAGTAGTCTGTCATTGTTATGATATTAAGATAAGCTTTGCAAGTTGGCAAATAAGTTGTCGTGGTGTAGTTAATAATCTAGCGTTACTAACACAATTTAGATGCACGATTAAAAAAAAATCTAAATGCTACCAATTATTAAATTTTGCAAACTGATGTAGAAATAGCAAGCACTTCTTTTTATCCCAACAATAATTTCAGTGCTTGTTAAAACCTAAAATCAAAAGAACAAATAGAAAATTTCAACAACGATCAAGTTTCGTGCAACAAAAAGAAATTTGAAATGTATTATATTTGCTAAAATTTCAACCATGCGTGCAAACCAACCACTACTGAATTTAAAAACATTATCGAGCGTATAAATCACCGCAGAAAAAGATAGATCCGAGCCTCATATGGTATAAGTTAGTTAGCACTAGAAAGCAGTCATCAACACTTGAGAAGTGCATGAAAAACACATCCAACCGACACATAAAAAAGCACTAAGGAAAAAATAGAATTTTAATTCATTACTCCAGGAACAATAAATTTAATGGGCCTTAAGGTTCCGATTTATATAGCAAATGAATGACCCACAATAAGAAATTCCTCAGAATTTTCCTCCATCTAGTCAAGGATTGTAAATTCCAATTCTCTCTCCATGTAAACAACAAGGATCAGCATAAATTTCATAATTTTTCATATGTATACATGAGGCTCCATACAAAGCAACTAATTTTCAAATGAATGAACAAAAGAACTGATTATGAATTGAAGCAGTAAATTGGAAATGACTGAATTAACGATTCCAAGAGAACCATACATAAATAAGAAATCAAGACATCAAAGAACACCACTGTTTCTTGAAACAGCCACCCTAATAGGCATGTCAAAAAATAAAAAAAACATATAAAAGACAACAAGAATGCAAACATTAAAAAAACTCAAAAGTTTCATCTCAATGTTCATATTCTTTGCTCCCAACAACAATAACATTTTTAGATCTCCATCACAAAAACATTGTAACAAACAACATTAAAAAAAGTAATAGCACAATAAGACCTGTTAGGGAAAAATAATGTATGCGCGTGTGGGACATAGTAAAAGATTTTTTAAGACATGACCAAGTTGAAAATGTAAAAGACAACATGAGGGGGAAAGTAGAATATCATTTCCATGACCTGTCCCAATAACCTGTCAGTCTGTGGATCATACACAAAAAAGCTGAAGTGAAAATAGAATATCATTTCCTAGTTCACATGAATATTCGACAAAATGAGAATGAAAGTTTAATTACAAATAATTACAAATAAGTCTGAGTAATGAGCTAAATATGAGTCAACGGATAGAGCAGTCATCTGCAATGTGTATCAGAGCAAAGTATAAGTCTTAGAAGACAGCAAATATGNAAAATGATTATAGTCCATGAGTATCCTTTTAATATTGTTGAGCATACATAGTTTAACATTTTATTGAAGTCCTTAAACTCAAATTATGAGAAAGTTTCAAG
>JXCR01058770.1:226387-239157 GCA_002079205.1 Phalaenopsis hybrid cultivar
AAAAAGTCATACATAAACGTTATGATAAAGTTTTAAATGAGGAATAACATAAAAGATCCCAATGGATGCTACGAATTAGTGGTGGTTGGTTATAAACGATAAAAGATGAACTTGTCACTCCATAAATCCATACAAATTCTTAATTACAATGTATCCCATAATTTTAAACACAAAAGGATGAGAGAAGTTGTTATTTTGACCCTCAATTAATGAACTAAGGTAAAAGGGCAATTTTGTAATGTGCCACCGCCACCTACCACATCTCACCTACCACTCACCTACCAGCCACATACCACCCACCTACCTCGCACCTACCACTCTCTTGCTTCTATAAATAGAGAGGGTGTGAGGCCTAGGAGAGCNAGATATAAGCAAAGAACCATAACATGAGATTTGCATGAATATGGTATAAGATAAGGAATTTCGCAAATTGACTTTGTGTTGAGAGTATGCAACACAGACCAATTTTTTTTCATTTTAAAAGCACAGTCTTATCTTTATGTCCCACACGGGCGTAAAAAATAAAAAAGGCCACAAGTAAAGAAATAAGCTGGTTAAATCTGCGGAGCAAGGGCTCAAACTTGATCCGGACATTTCTTTACTTCAGTAGTGGGTAAAAGTAAAATGAGAACTGCGCAACGTACTTCTATCCAGACTGTGTATGACAAGTTCGGTTGAATAACACTTATCCAAATGAATTTCCAATTATTTCTTCACAAAAGGTGGATTAAATTGAAATTAGGTCTCTTACCAACCAAAAGCTATTGGACCTAAACTTCCCAAATGAACTAATTTCCTGGATGCTCTTCTTCCAGATAAATCTAATGCTTTTTAAGATCCAAATAAGCCTTAAAAAAACTTATAAGTAAAATCTTGTTCATAATATAAAAGGCAGCCTGCTGATAAATACATGTTAAAAAGTGTGAGTAGTAGAAGTGATGCCACTAAGTAAAATAATGCATTTTCTTCTGATCTCTATTGGCTTGACAAGCTTGCAGCTCAATAATATCATTCCACAAATCCAGTTACTAGAAGAAAACACAAGTTTTAACTTGTAGGTGATTGCACAATTATGACAAAAAAAATTTATCCTTAGTTCCCAGCATTTCCTAGAGGAAATTGCCGAAATCCTAGTAGTCTGTCATTGTTATGATATTAAGATAAGCTTTGCAAGTTGGTAAATAAGTTGTCGTGGTGCAGTTAATAATCTAGCGTTACTAACACAATTTAGATGCACGATTAAAAAAAAATCTACATGCTACCAATTATTAAATTTTGCAAACTGATGTAGAAATAGCAAGCACTACTTTTTATCCCAACAATAATTTCAGTGCTTGTTAAAACCTAAAATCAAAAGAACATATAGAAAATTTCAGCAACGATCAAGTTTCGTGCAACAAAAAGAAATTTGAAATGTATTACCTCATGTTGGTGTAAGATAGTTAGCACTAGAAAACAGTCATCAACACTTCAGAAGTGCATGAAAAAACACATCCAACCGACACATAAAAAAGAATTAAGGAAAAAATAGAATTTTAATTCATTACTCCAGGATCAATAAATTTAATGGGCCTTAAGGTTCCGATTTATATAGCCAATGAATGACCCGCAATAAGAAATTCCTCAGAATTTTCCTCCATCTAGTCAAGGATTGTAAATTCCAATTCTCTCTCCATGTAAACAACAAGGATCAGCATAAATTTCATAATTTTTCATATGTATACATGCGTCTCCATACAAAGCAAATAATTTTCAAATGAATGAACAAAAGAATTGATTATGAATTGAAGCAGTAAATTGAAAATGACTGAATTAACGATTCCAAGAGAGCCATACATAAATAAGAAATCAAGACATCAAAGAACACCACTGTTTCTTGAAACAACCACCCTACTAGGCATGTCAAAAAATAAAAAATAAAAACATATAAAAGACAACAAGAATGCAAACATTAAAAAAACTCAAAAGTTTCATCTCAATGTTCATATTCTTTGCTCCCAACAACAATAAAACTTTTAGATCTCCATCACAAAAACATAGTAACAAACAACATTAAAAAAGGTAATAGCACAATAACCCCTGTTAGGGAAAAATAATGTATTTTATTGACATTGACAACAAGTAAAATGAGTGATATTGTTATGGATAAGTAACGAGAGATTTTTTAAGACATGACCAAGTTGAAAATGTAAAAGACAACATGAGGGGGAAAGTAAAAGAACATTTCCATGACCTGTCCCAATAACCTGCCAGTCTGTGGATCATACACAAAACAGCTGAAGTGAAAATAGAATATCATTTCCTAGTTCACATGAATATTCGACAAAATGAGAATGAAAGTTTAATTACAAATAAGTCTGAGTAATGAGCTAAATATAAGTCAACGGATAGACCAGTCATCTGCAATGTGTATCAGAGCAAAGTATAAGTCTTAGAAAACAGCAAATATGGATCAATTATCATGTGAATTGTTATAATTAAATACTCAAAAAACAAAAAGTCCATAAAACAGTGGATATGACAATGAAATAGATGTGCCATATGATTTGCAATGTACGAAGAGAGTATATCAATAATTCATAAAATGGGTAACCACAAATCAATGGAGGCACAGGCAACAATAAAAAAAAAATATGGGATCAAGAATGATTAAAAAAAGCAGGTCGATGCAGGGCATTTAAAAGTTGACGGGCAATTTAAAGGTCTGAAATATAACTTTAGATAAGACCCAAAATGGAAAAATATCAGAATTTGCAGGTTACTAACTCACAATTTAAACAAAAAATTTGTTGCTTTAATTNACAACAATAGAGGCCGTGATGTAAAAAAAAAAAATTATGGGATCAAGAATGATTAAAAAAAGCAGGTCAATGCAGGGCATTTAAAAGTTGAGGGTCTGAAATACAACTTTAGATAAGATCCAAAATGGAAAAATATCAGAATTTGCAGGTTACTAACTCACAATTTAAACAAAAAATTTGTTGCTTTAATTTAAGGACAACAAAAATGTTTTGTTTATTTTGAGAGACAATTTAGCAATCACCCAAATATGAAATTCCATGAGAAACGAAAAAAATTGAAGGACATAAAATTTTCAAAAATGAATCAGGTCATGCTTCAAAAATGAAATAGGCAAATATCTGTATGAAAAAGATTTCAATCACGCATTCAAAATCAGACACTAAATAAACCAAAATAAGAACAAAGATGAAAATCACACTTAAGAGAAAAATAATGCCTCACATCGATATGTGTAAGCAAACCCACGATCAACATAATTTAATTGTATTTCTAATAAATGTAAACTTCCAATTCTGCATAAAAGCCTAACATCAGGGACGGGCAATATTTTCAAGCGGGATAATCTTAAAAAGTATGGCCATTGACCATGAATATCGAAACGCCTAAGGATCATAAAAGAAACACGGACGTGTTGTCATATCATGAATAAAAAAATAGCAAAAACCTTAGTTGTGGGCATCGTGAGTTATCTCCATTGGGATAAGCTAATTTTGATAGCCTCCAAAGTAGGGAGAGGATAGTCGATG
Organism: Phalaenopsis hybrid cultivar; assembly: GCA_002079205.1. Lineage (NCBI taxonomy): Eukaryota > Viridiplantae > Streptophyta > Magnoliopsida > Asparagales > Orchidaceae > Phalaenopsis > Phalaenopsis hybrid cultivar. Next base: position 229,936 of record JXCR01058770.1, read on the forward strand.
AGAAAAAAAAATACTAGTCAATTCATATTCATCAAATGATGCTATTAATAATTGAATGAGATCAAACCGTGTTATTAAAAATTGAATGAAGTCATGTTCATATAGTTGAACAATAACCGAGAAGCTGCTCATGACAGAGTGTCACGACCCGGCTCGAGGGCTTGAAATCCCTAATGCGGGAACATAAGATCGAATGATGAAATTTAATTTTTCTATCACTAACATGAAGAGTTTTTTGAGCTTGTTTCTATATTACAATAATGTTTCTTACTTCCTAAATGTATTCTTTATTTTCAATTTTTCACATTTACGTTTTATTTTTTTGAGACTTAGATTGCAAGTGATGTCTTCATATTGTTAGTTAGTATGTATGTTAACAGTTCTGTATAGCCAATTGCATAATGATTTACCTATGAACTTTTTAGATTATTACATGTCATTTAGATTCTAATAAATGTTCAATTATTCATTAATTGATGAATGCAAAGTATCACATAAAAAAATTAATGTATATTATGAAGAATGAAATTATTGTATGCATGGATGCTTAAATGTGCATTTTAAGAAAAATAGATCATTGTCTTATGGTACTTGGTTGGAGACACTAATGTATATGCCCCCGTAGATGTTTTTTACCATGTTAGACAATTATGTAATTCATATCACTCATCGTTGTGCCGATGAGAGAGCTTCGACCAAGAGTGAGTAGGCGCCCTATTATCACACACAATTATGAAATTTAGATCACTAAATGTTGTGTCGAAGAAAGAACAATAGCCAAAAGTGAGTATGTATCTTTCCACCTCAGACAATGGTAGACATATACTATTAATCGCTATATTGACGAGATATGTATTGATCAGTGGTGTGTTAGGTTATGTTTATAAGATGCTCCTGAGATGAATGTAAAAGTTAAGAGTATGAAGTATACTAAAACTTAAGATATTACACCTTGAAAAGTAAGTAAAAGATAATGCATGTAGAAATTATAAATNGCCAAGAGTGAGTAGGCGCCCTATTATCTCACACAATTATGAAATTTAGATCACTAAATGTTGTGTCGAAGAAAGAACAATAGCCAGAAGTGAGTATGTATCTTTCTACCTCAGACAATGGTAGACATATACTATTAATCGCTATATTGACGAGATATGTATCAGTGGTGCGTTAGGTTATGTTTAGAAGATGCTTCTGAGATGAATGTAAAAGTTAAGAGTAAGAAGTATACTAAAACTTAAGATATTACACCTTGAAAAGTAAGTAAAAGATAATGCATGTAGAAATTATAAATTTCTTCCACGAGTAAACATCATGAATATATGATATAAATTATTATATAATATTCTAGAATATATTAGAAGAGACTAGCATATATATTGTCTTCTTTTCATTGATTATTGTATTTTAGAAATGTAATTGCACCACTAGGTTATCTTAGATGACTCATTGTGTTGTTTTAATATTATTTCAGATTTAAGGTTTTGAATAAGATGAGTATTAGATGCAATAAAGCGTATAAAATGTAATGTGAAAAACTGGAAATATATACTTTAATTTGTTAATTAAATTCATTTTCTTAGTGGCTCTTTCAATTTATATTTGGATTGTAANGTCAGATTTAAGATTTTGAATAAGATGAGTGTTAGATGCAATAAAGCGTATAGAAAGTTATGTCAATAACTAGAAATATATACTTTAATTTGTTAATTAAATTCATTTTCTTAGTGGCTCTTTCAATTTATATTTGGATTGTAAAATGTGTAATAGAAAATTTTTAAATTTTACAATCTGACTGTTCATTCCCACCTGGTAAATTTCAACGCCCAAGTTGGGTCATGACACAAAAATATGTTTAATATAGCAAAAAAATAATAATAATTTCAACAAGAAAATCATTAATAGTTTATCCAAGGACTATAAGCAGTTTAGATGTGACAGTGTCATTGTAGAGAACCAAGTGGCAAGAAAACCTCATAATATACCCTATTAGGTTGAGTGTGGATAGTAAGAATGAAAGTGCTGCGAATCAAAGCAATAATTTTGTGATTCTTCGTAACTGACTCCATCTTTGTTTGACAAATGTTTAGCTTGATTCATCTAGAAGCTTGATTTGGCGTGGGTTTATAAATCGCGTCATACTACCATATTTGATAAGAATATAAATAAGACCAAAACACGAACATATTACTCGGTTTCTGAACAAGAAAACCCTAATTCCTGCATGGTATGAAGAAGACGTACNGGAGTATGGCCATTGACCATGAATATCGAAACGCCTAAGGATCATAAAAGAAACACGGACATGTGTTGTCATATCATGAATTAAAAATAGCAAAAACCTTAGTCGTGGGCATCGTGAGTTATCTCCATTGGGATAGGCTAATTTTGATAGCCTCCAAAGTAGGGAGAGGATAGTCGATGAGTAAAAAAAATACTAGTCAATTCATATTCATCAAATGATGCTATTAATAAATGAATGAGATCAAACTGTGTTATTAAAAATTGAATGAAGTCATGTTCATATAGTTGAACAATAACCGAGAAGCTGTTCATGACAGAGTGTCACGACCCGGCTCGAGGGCTTGAAATTCCTAATGCGGGAACATAAGATCGAATGATGAAATTTAATTTTTCTATCACTGACATGAAGAGTTTTTTGAGCTTGTTTCTATATTACAGTAATGTTTCTTACTTCCTAAATGTATTCTTTATTTTCAATTTTTCACATTTATGTTTTACTTCTTTGAGACTTAGATTGCTAGTGATGTCTTCATATTGTTAGTTAGTATGTATGTTAACAGTTCTGCATAATGATTTACCTATGAACTTTTTAGATTATTACATGTCATTTAGATTCTAATAAATGTTCAATTATTCATTAATTGATGAATGCAAAGTATCACATTAAAAAATTAATGTATATTATGAAGTATGAAATTATTGTATGCATGGATGCTTAAATGTGCATTTTAAGAAAAATAGATCATTGTCTTATGGTACTTGGTTGGAGACGCTAATGTATGTGCCCCCGTAGATGTTTTTTACCATGTTAGACAATTATGTAATTCATATCACTCATCGTTGTGCCGATGAGAGAGCTTCGGCCAAGAGTGAGTAGGCGCCCTATTATCACACACAATTATGAAATTTAGATCACTAAATGTTGTGTCGAAGAAAGAACAATAGCCAGAAGTGAGTATGTATCTTTCCACCTCAGACAATGGTAGACATATACTATTAATCGCTATATTGACGAGATATGTATTGATCAGTGGTGCGTTAGGTTATATTTAGAAGATGCTCCTGAGATGAATGTAAAAGTTAAGAGTAAGAAGTATACTAAAACTTAAGATATTACACCTTGAAAAGTAAGTANCAGACAATTATGTAATTCATATCACTCATCGTTGTGCCGATCAGAGAGCTTCGGCCAAGAGTGAGTAGGCGCCCTATTATCTCACACAATTATGAAATTTAGATCACTAAATGTTGTGTCGAAGAAAGAACAATAGCCAGAAGTGGTATGTATCTTTCCACCTCAGACAATGGTAGACATATACTATTAATCGCTATATTGACGAGATATGTATCGATCAGTGGTGCGTTAGGTTATATTTAGAAGATGCTCCTGAGATGAATGTAAAAGTTAAGAGTAAGAAGTATACTAAAACTTAAGATATTACACCTTGAAAAGTAAGTAAAAGATAATGCATGTAGAAATTACAAATTTCTTCCATGAGTAAACATCATGAATATATCATATAACTTATTATATAATATTCTAGAATATATTAGAAGAGACTAGCATATATATTGTCTTCTTTTCATTGATTATTGTATTTTAGAAATGTAATTGCTCCACTAGGTTATCTTAGATGACTCATTGTGTTGTTTTAATATTATTTCAGATTTAAGATTTTGAATAAGATGAGTATTAGATGCAATAAAGTGTATAAAATGTAATGTCAAAAACTAGAAATATATACTTTAATTTGTTAATTAAATTCATTTTCTTAGTGGCTCTTTCAAGTTATATTTGGATTGTAAAATGTGTAATAGAAAACTTTTAAATTTTACAATCTGACTGTTCATTCCCACCTTGGTAAATTTCAACGCCCAAGTTGGGTCATGACACAAAAATATGTTTAATATAGCAAAAAAAAAATCAACAAGAAAATCATTAATAGTCCATCCAAGGACTATAAGCAGTTTAGATGTGACAGTGTCATGGTAGAGAACCAAGTGGCGAGAAAACCTCATAATATACCCTATTAGGTTGAGTGTGGATAGTAAGAATGAAAGTGTTGCGAATCAAAGCAATAATTTTGTGATTCTTCGTAACTGACTCCATCTGTGTTTGACAAATGTTTAGCTTGATTCATCTAGAAGCTTGATTTGGCGTGGGTTTATAAATAGTGTCATGCTACCATATTTGATAATCTTTGATGAAACTAAACATTTTTTATCTATGGATTAATATAGTTGGAGCCATTTAGAACAATGGCAGTATAATGTTTAGGCTCAAATTTGTCCATTATTTTTGGTAACCTTGAACAAAAAACAAGAAAATTTTTTCATGGGGTAATGAAGAAGAAATAATAAGTTCTTGAGCCTAAATTCTCTTGAGTTCTTAAGGTGACTGAAAATTAGATACTAGCGGCAAATCACTTGAAGTTTACTAGATTTCATGAAGTGTCTATCGATGATCACCGCATGCTAGAGCTCAATGGTGGAGAAGATCAATGAGATCTTGATTGGAGATTGGGTGCTTCTTTGGTTGGCAATGATAGATTGGTGATCCAATGGAAGAAAAAAGATCTTTTGGCTGGCAATGATTGAGGCCTGCAATGGTTTGTGGAAGCATTTTATGGGATGTGATGGTGAGGCAACTGAAAAGGGGCTGATTGAAATAGACTAATAACCGGCAATGCAAGCAAGTGAAGCATTTTATGGGATGTAATGGTGAGGCAACTGAAAAGGGGCTGATTGGAATAGACTAATGACCGGCAATGCAAGCAAGTGAAGCCAACACTATCAAGTTCAAGGACGGCTGAAGGCTGCATAAAAAATTCTGCAGAAAACATCAAGACAACAGATCTAAGACAAGTTGTCAGATCTACAACTTTGCAATCAATGAGTGTTGGTGGTGGTTGTACATTGGGTTTTCTCGGGTGAAGGAGGAGGCAAGGGGACCTGAAGAAGATTAACTATACCAAAGTTCAAATAGGCTGACAAGGAAATTGTAGATAGCCGACAAGAGCAAGACCAATAAGAACCTTGCTTTAATACTACATAAAAAAGGAGAATGGGAGATAAATCCCTCCCTCCCTCCCTCCCCCTCTGTGTGTGTGTTGGGGGGGGGCTTGGGGGATGGGTCGTTTAGCAAGGTTTTCGTACTGTATGCACTCAGCCCACGAACACCACCGACCATAGTTCTGGCTAAAACCATAATGGCCCATTTTATATCTACAAAATACTGAACAACTCACCTAAAGTTCGTGATTCAAGGGTTCTTCATGATATTCTTACAAAAAATCCCTTTCAAAATCATTAATCATTTCACGTCACGTTTTCGTACTGCCATGGGACTCTAATCATTTGTATCGGAATATAAATAACAACAAAACACGAACATATTACTCGGTTTCTGAACAAGAAAACCCTAATTCCTGCATGGTATGAAGAAGACGTACCTGGAGAACGCACCAAACGAAATTGAGAACACTGACGATCCAGAGGAGAGCATAGTACGCGATCATGACATAAGACCGCCCATAGCTGAGCTTCGCGAAGCTCCGCCGCGCCTGCGACGCCAGATACGCTACGAATAGCACTGCCGGCACGACGAGCGAAAGATTGTACAAAAGCCCGTGGCAGTCCACTTGGGACGAAAACTGATCGGGGCCTACTCCTGCTCCGGCTGCCGGAGCGCTTGGGTCCGGGGAGATTAGAAGGGAGTTAGTAACCAAATCTTCCAGCCCTCTCATTTCCGTGGCTCCGGTAATTCTCTCACATGTAAGATAAATGCGGACAAGGGACGGTGAACTCTGAGAAGAGCGATCTAAAGATGCCGATGTAGAAGGAAAATGGGCATTGGAACGGTAAATTAAAAATTGCTAGCGCTATTTAAAGGAGGTCATACGCACTTAATTCTGCCTAATAATCTTAGGGGTTATTGAGAGTCTCTATAATCTATCAATATTAGGGGCATTAATCTCAATAACATAATAATATCCCCAAATAATATCATAATACATTTAATTGATGGGATTTTTATATATAGAGACTGAATAATATTATTTATCTATAAAAGCTTTCGAAAAATAAATTTACTAATAAGAATTAATGTTGATGTCGTTCCTCTAGCCAACCCGCCCGTCCACCTCTTCACTACAGCTTCAAAGTTACCCAACACTTTCTACATCCTCTACCTCCACTTCTTCCCCTTCAACTTCACCCTCAAAGCCCAAGTTGTTGTCTCCGCCATGAAAAGTTTCCTCCTCTGTTCCTCCTGCCATTCCTTTTCCAATCAACTGTTCTCCGGCGGCTGCTCCATAGCCGGATTAGTTACGCCGTCGGTGGACTTTTGCAAAAAGGAGATAACGGCATGCTTTTGCACCATAAACTCACACTCCTTCATCGGTATTTTCAGCATCGGAATCAAATGATGAAGAAGATGAAGTGTCGGAAGAAAGACCGATGCCCATGTGAGTGGTCGTTGGTGGAGTTTGAACTTTATCGACGACAGTTACTGCCATTAAAGCTCCGATGGGAACAGAGGGGATCGGAAGTTAGAGGTGGGAAGGGGTTTATGTTGGTCGGGAAGCCAGCGGAGAAGGGTGGCTTCAAGATGGAGGGCGGGAGCAGAGGCGGAGGGAGCCGGATGGCTGAAGTAACGGCGTCATAATAGTAATCTTTATCCTTAATTTTAATCTATGGAATCCTTTATACCTAAATAACATTATTTAAGAGCATTTATATGTAAAAACCTCTTAAATTCATTTATATTTAATTTTGTCCATACATAATAATTTATTTTTATTTAATTTAGTTGAATCCAAATTTATCCGGCACACCGTACCCGATGAATAAAGCGCGCAAAAAAGAGATAGAAAGAGCGAGAGAAGAAAGATGAGAGGAGAACTTCCCCTGGCAGGGGAAATGGAGTATTCCCGGGCTCGTTGACTAATTTTATCCCATAAAATATGAGGTTACAAAATGATGGGTCCCTTTTACATCATGAACCCTCCTATTTATAGAAGATGTGAGGAGTAAAAGATATGCAAAAATTACATATTTTGTTATGCTTTGAAGAGAGGAGTAGAAGAGATTTTTGTCTTTTTTATTTTGACCGTTGGATCATCTCCAGTTCAATGTAGGCTTTCAAGACCATGTTTCTTTGTCTTGATCCTGATAACATTCAATAAATAAGAAATTAAGTGGTTTATATGTGAATTTCTTGAAGATGATAGTTGTTTTAGCATTGTTATCCAGCTGGCCAAAGAAAAGAGTTGATCAGCCGATTGAAATGAGGTGGCCGAGAGAGAGAGTTTGGTCGGTCTACTGAAGTGAGGTGACCGACTACTGGATTGCCTCAAGATTTTTTTGCTATACATATTAAGCTCCCTAATTTTTAGTTATACATATTAAGCTCTCTAATTTTTTTGTTTCTTGATAGTGACAATTACGATAAGAAAAAAGAAATTTATAAATCAAACAATCCTATAATATGTAATTTGTTAATGGTACTCCCTGCTAGGCGCTTTTCGTGCTCAGTTCTGGTATTTTCATCATCATTTATGGGTGTCTCAGAGTTGCTCACCTCGGAGTAGAGTCTTAGAGTTGTTTGCCCTAGAGGGGAGTCTTGTAGTTGCTTGCCCCGGAGGGGAGTCTTGTTGTTGCTCGCTCTAGAGAGAAGTTTTAAGGTTGCTCGCCTCGGAGAGGAGTCTTAAAGTTGCTCGCTCCGAAAAAGAGTCTTAAAAGTCTTAAAGTCACTCGCCCCTGAGGAGATTCTTCTAGTTGCTCGCTCCGGAGGGGAGTCTTAAGGTTGCTCGCCCTAGAGGGAAGTATTGTAGTTGCTCAACCAGGAGAGGAGTCTTATAGTTATTCCTCTCGAAGAGGAGTCTTAAGGTTACTCGCCCCGGAAGGGGGTCTTAGAGTTACTCGTCTCAGAGGGGAGTCTTGTAGTTGCTCGCCCCATAGGGAGACTTAGAGTTGCTCGTCTCAGAGAGGAGGCTTGTAGTTCTGCATTTGATCGGACACTCTTAATTTCATTGTCGATCTTTTTGTTATTTCTTTGACTGGTCGGACGCACTTGGTATCGTTTTCGATTGTTTTGCTATACTTTGTCATGTCTTTGACCAAACGGAAACTCATGACATCGTTGTCGGTTGTTTTGTTATGCCTTTGACCAATCATGCGCTCTTGGCATCGTTGTCAATTGTTTCTCATGTTTTTGGCCGATTGAACGCTCTTGGCATTGTTGTCAGATTTTCTACCCGGGTTCGAGTTCTCCAGATACTGGAATCAAATGAATTGAGATGTATGCGAGTAAGTATATAAGTGTGTAGAAATTGAGTGATATATGAAAATTATGTGAGAGTTGAGTCTTTTGTAAAACTCCCCTATTTAAAATGGTTAACCGTAGGTAGAGGCTTCGAGAGTAATCGGGCGGGCGGCAATTTGTTGAAATAATAATTCTCTTTAAAGAATACTACAAAGATATTGACAATCTTAAATGATGGTCGTCAAAAAGTCATACATAAATGTTATGATAAAGTCTTAAATGAGGAATAACTTAAAAGACCCCAATGGATGTTATGAATTAGTGGTGGTTGGTTATAAACGATAAAAGATGAACTTGTCACTCCATAAATCCATACAAATTCTTAATTATAATGTATCCCACAAATTTAAACACAAAAGGATGAGAGAAGTGAAGAGAGAGAGGTTTTCAAAATATATTTTCCACACAAAGTGGATGATAACTTGATGGTCAATGGCCATAAACCTAACGAAAAATAAAGGAGACAACTTTATTGAATAAGTCGAATACCACTCTTCAATTGTGGTTAGAGCAATTAGAATTTGAGGTCCATTTAATAACTTCTATGGTCACTTTCTATGTTAATATCTCATTCTTAATTATAATAATTCATCGGAATAGAAATATATATATATATATATATATATATATATATATATATATATATATATATATAT